>JASDQU010439610.1:21346-48092 GCA_032191745.1 Picea mariana
ATATATACCAAGGAGACATTTTCATTTTGAATCATCTTGTACTTGAACATTTAAGTGGGGTAAAAGGAGGTTGCCCCCTCGAAGAGGCTTATTATCTGAAATTATCTCTTTTTCAAGGCGTTGAGTACTTTTCCTGAGGTTTTTGTATGCTATATTGATGTTTGGTTCTTAACAATGATGTTTCGCTGTGATGTATCAAGAACTGTAGACACGTGCCTTATATCCTTTGGGCATATAATCATTATTCTTTGAACCGATCTTTCTTTTTTAACAATATTTGAATGTAAAGCCTACTCTTGTTAATACGTTCTTGACTTTTCTCTTTGGGGCATGAAGTTTTTTGATTCATATTTTCTCTAAAAATCAAACTCTCTTTCCTGTTCTACTGCTACAAAACCACAAATATTTTTTCTTTTTGGAAAAAATTAAACTAGTGCTCAAAGATGAGCTTATCTATGTATAGGCCTATATCTACCCTAATTTAATTCATAAAAACATAATATACTAAAAGTATTCATAGATCCAGTGAAACCAAGCAAATATTTTACAAAACCAATAAGATTTACCTCAGTGTTTGATTCTTGACCAGAATAAGGAAATATTGAACTATTGCCAATGAGAAGCTAGTATCTCGACCAATTTGCTTTTGAGAGATGAACATATCTTCTTTTGGTGGCACAACAATGCATCTCTGCTAACTTGGTCTCCTTCAAATCTATGTTAACCTGGTCCATTGGCCATTGTTTTTTAGAGCATGAAAGTTTAGGACAAGTAATTCTTCCATTCCTGTACATGTTTTACATGAATCCCAACAGGACAATGTGACCATATATTTACTTTGGAGCAGGAATGCATAATAACTTAGGAAACAAAATAGGCAAGGGCATTGAATGCTTGAAACCCTCATTTTTAAAAATTCCTTTGTGTATTTTCTACCACATTGTCAACTTCGAATTAATCACTTTTCAAGGAGGATATGGGCAATGATTGATGAAACTGATCAATTTTTGCTTGTTGCCATTATTCTCTGCAATTCCAATTTAAGCATAGAGGGGCTTCCGTAGTGCAACATATTAGATATTATTTTTGGGATTAACTGCGTAGTGTAAGTCATTAATATATGACCCATATCCATGAGTATTAGTCGCAACTGACCAATAATTCTCATGATTTGAATAGTCCACTTAGCTCTCATTGCATCGGGTGATGCTCACAGGGGTGAAGAAATGAGATTGAAACCAACGAAATGAATCACATAGCATCAATCATCACTTCTTGGGCTTGCACCCAGTAACTAGGACTTCCCAGGTGGTCATCCATCCCAGGACGCCTCTGGCTCAAGCGTGCTTAACTGTGGAGTTTTCCCCACAATCAAGCCCACTTAGCTTGCTACCCCATTTGCAAAACCTTAGCAAGTATTGTGCCTTATGAACTACCCAGTTAGAGCTCCCTTCACTCTTATTATTTTTGGGATTAACTGTGTAGTGTAAGTCATTAATCTATGACCCATATCCATGAGTAGTAGTCGCAACTGACCAATAATTCTCATGATTTGAATATTCCACTTAGCACTCATTGCATCTGGTGATGCTCACAGGGGTGAAGAAATGGAATTGAAACCAAAAAAATGAATCACATAGTATCAATCATCACTTTTAGGGCTTGCACCCAGTAACCATGACTTCCTAGGTGGTCACCCATCCCAAGACGCCTCTGGCTCAAGCACGCTTAACTGTGGAGTTTTCCCCACAATCAAGCCCACTTAGCTTGCTACCCCATTTTCAAAACCTTAGCAAGTATTGTTCCTTATGAACCACCCAGTTAGAGCTCCCTTCACTCTTATTATTTTCAGGATTAACTACATAGTGTAAGTCATTAATCTATGACCCATATCCATGAGTATTAGTTGCAACTGACCAATAATTCTCATGATTTGAATAGTCCACTTAGCACTCATTGCATCGGGTGAAGAAATGGGATTGAAACCAATGAAATGAATTGCATAACATCAATCATCACTTCCAGGGCTTGCACCCAGTAACCAAGACTTCCCAGGTGGTCACCCATCCCAGGACACCTCTGGCTCAAGCACACTTAAATGTGGAGTTTTCCCCACAATCAAGCCCACTTAGCTTGCTACCCCATTTGCAAAACCTTAGCAAGTGTTGTGCCTTATGAACTACCCAGTTAGAGATCCCTTCACTCTTAATATTTTTGGGATTAACTGCATAGTGTAATTCATTAATCTATGACCCATATCCATGAGTATTAGTTGCAACTAACCAATAATTCTCATGATTTGAATAGTACACTTAGCACTCATTGCATCGGGTGATGCTCACAAGGGTGAAGAAATGGTATTGAAACCAATGAAATGAATCACATAACATCAATCATCACTTCCGGGGCTTGCACCCAGTAACCAGGACTTCCCAAGTGGTCACCCATATTACTTTTCCAAGTAAAAATGTACTATAATATTTAACAAAAAAAATTCCAATAATGGTATTAATGTAGAGCTCTAATGGACTCATTTTCTAAAATGTCGGTTTAGCAATAACCATTCTAATAATGTAATAGTGTATTTATCTCATGGATGGATTTTTCATAATGTTGATGTAGCAATAACACCAGTGTAGCACTAATATCATTGTAGAAATAATGTTGGTGCAACAAGAACACTGATGGAGAAATATTGTTAGTGTTATTCCTCAATGTTGTTGTTGCTACAACTGTTTCATTTCTTTTGAACCCAAATAAAAAAGTTGTAAGATTAGTTGATATAGCACTATTGTAGAAAAAACATTGATGTTAGCCTTATTTCGACAACAATGTATTCTTCCAGGGGATAACCTCATTTTACAATATAACAAATACACAAGATGAGACACCCACTAAAACAAGGTTTCCTTGGTATATATAGGAGACAAAGGGTACAATTACATTTGAAGGGTCTAGTCAACCAATAAGGACAACACTAATATAACAATAAAAACACAATAAGTCAATATGTATGAATTAACAAGCCCATCCCCTTAACAAAATGTTTCCCTCAACACTTGATTAGTTGTGGATGTTTCTACATTAATAACTCATCTTCCTATGTCGCCTCTTATACTGGTGGGTTATTCCACTTGATGAGGTACTTAGTGATTGTTCAATTTCACAGTTACTTGATCCTTGTTTCAAGGATGTTTCTAGTTGTAGTGTGATTTTCCCTTCTTCGTTAATCTCGAGTAAAATAGTCTACACTTGGATCTTGTCACCGATTACCTTCTTTAAGCAAGAAACATGGAAGAATGAATGTACATGTGAAGTTGGATGCAACTCCAATTTGTAAGACATACTTCTAATCCTATGAAACATCTTAAAGGGACCGTAGTGATGTTCCTCAGACTATTCCTCGCTAGGCAATAATTCCAAGGCATCCAATGTAAGTTTTGAACCTCCTTTCTTTAGGCCTCAAGTTGACTCTAGGGCCAAAGGTGGTAACCCTTGAATATTTTCAATTATTGGTCGACTAGTGTTACTTTAACAACAACTTTATTATGCAAATTTCTATACCATATTTATGTGATTGTGAGGTAAAATGTTGTTGGAAGAACATTTCAAAACATATACAAAAAACCTATCTAAATATTTAGACTAGGGCCTTTTCATTGGGAACCATTATCTCATATTGCAGAAATATAAAGTTGATTTGATGGAAGATGCAGAAGGAGTTGGAAGATGACTTATGTCTCAAGTACTAATGAAAATGGCATGGTAGTCCTTGGCACTCAAAAAATACATAGGAATATAATGAATATAATGAGGGTGGCAGTCCTTAGAATTCCATGTTAAGATATAAAGCATTTTGGCCATTTGGATATTGAATCCAACAACTTAGGTCACTCATAGAACTTTAGAGTAGATCCCAAGATATTCAAAACAAGATAGAGAATTCATCATGCATGACAAAATGATAGTGATATCAGAGACTAGTATTTGCTTAGAACTTCTTAACCATACTCAAATCATTGTACAAGTATTCACTTTAGAAATGAAGAAGAATATTATATATTAGGGACTACCACTTAATTTTTGAATCTCATATAAATATGTAATCATAAAAGGCAACCTATTGTACAATCTTGCTCTCTAATGACTGTAAATAATATAGAAAACTACTCTAGAGCTATAATTGTGAACATGGATAAAAGAACCGTGAAAAATAAAGTATGCATAATCTGATAAATAAATATAAATTCTACAAATGAGGGGTGAATCCTCTGGTAGGTTTCTTGCTCTCCAGTCAATACAATGGCCCATTGGGAGTTCAAGAAGCTCAATTTAGAAGTTACGAAATTCCAACCCCTACAAAGTATTCAGTTCTATCATTTATGCTCTCTTGCATGATAATTTAAAGCCTTCTTTATTGTAATCGCTTTTCCATAATATAAATGTAACTGCTTTTCCAAATTAGAGATCAAGATGAGATGTCTTGAGAAAGTTCGACACCTCAGGTATGAAGTGTCCCAACATAGAGGGGAATTTGTTGGCATTTATCTTCCACTAAATTTTGCATTTATCAAGGTACCATAAATGAAAACATTTGGCTCCACACTTGCTTTAACCATATTTTCAAACATATTCTCCACCTTTACAACTCAAACCAATATTCCAAAGGTAGAAATAACTACACTAAATGATGCACAATTAGGCACAAACCTTGCTTCCTACATTTTGGTAATAAAGTGTTCCGATTCATCTAGAAATTCCAAATTTTTAAGTATATAAATGATAGAAACATATATGCATATGTCAACCAAAACCCCTTAAACATCCATTGAAACTTGTCACGACCTTTTGCAATTCCATACCCCTTGAACCAAGTCCATTTAGAATATTGTCACAACCTTTTGCAATTCCATACCCCTTGAACCGAGTCCATTTTGACCCTTGTCATGGGATTTTTCAATTCTATAGGCCTTGATCATGCAAAAACCTGTAATACAATTTGAATTTTCCCTCTTTCTTAATTGCACTTAAACAACTTTTCAACTTCTAACCAATAACCCTATTCCCCATATGCACCAATATTGGAAACATAATTAATATTCACAACTCATTTTTCCAACTTCTAACCAATAACCCTATTACCCATATGCTTCAATATTGATAACATCATTCACAACTAATTTTTCCAACAAGATAGCACCTTTGAAACCATGCACATGCTTTCTTAAGCATAGCAAGATTTATATACATCCTAATAGTAGTTGATTGAGAGTCCTCATCCACATGAATACCCAATGCATTCATATATTTAACAATAGATTCTACTTTACTGACCTCGTGTTTAATACAAAATGCATGTAAGACAATTTGACAACCCATCATCTATGTGAAGTAACAAAATACTTTATCAATATTGTAATTTTGAGCATGCAGTGCCATAGGAATATTATACATCCTTGTGTCAGGAAAGCAATGGATCTCTTCTAATTTCTCCATGAGGGCATATACTTATTTCAACATCTCAAAAAATAACTTTGAAGCTTCTTTTAGGTGGCCAACATTTTCATGTGTATCATTTACTGTATTATACATGTAAGAACCATGTGGCCTCTGAATTTAATCATCCTCTCTTCAAGGATCCATGCACTTATCATCTAATAACCTTTTAATTTTGGGCACTGCTTCAAGAAAACTACTTGGAGAGTAGTGTATTTTACTCATTGGATCCTCAAAATGAATTTCTACTTCACAATAAATACTAATATATAAAAAATACTTATGTTTATTTTGATTAAAATCTGATTTAGATGATCAATATTTGTAGTATTTCCTAAAAATATTTTCCCATATACTAGTCCCTAAAGAACTATTCAGATCAATAAGAAACTATGTGTCTATTCATGAGTGTTCCCACCATGACAAGCATTTCACTAGCCTGTAAATTTACACACCTTGATAATCATATATAATATTGGGATTTATATAGAACATGGCTGTTGATATGAGTATTGGTTTCCCCAATGAGTGATGGACATGTAGAGGGTTTTCTAAAGGCGAGAAATGGATCTTTAGGAAAACCATCCATGCACTCCAAGGGCTTCTCTCTTTCCAGAGAGGTGATCTTGTAACGTACCTAGACACCATGGATGGGTCACGCCATATAAAACTCACTCAATTACAGCTCTGATTCCATAATGTAACTTTCCCTAACTCAACAGAGGAACATTATGGTGCATAATACACATTAAAAATGAAACTTCCGATAACTAAGTAATTCTTTTATTATTAGTCGATTTCTTGTAGCTTACAACTACAAATTTAAAATATATTTAGATATTGTCTATAACCATAAAACATATGCATCTAAAGAATGCTAATAATCAACATGAAATATAACTAAACCGTTCATTACACCAACATATAATTCATTCTCATTTATGCAAAGTTCATGCACAACAATAACACATGCAAATAACTTAGTACAAGATAAAACACTTATCTTTAAATAAGAATTATGCAACCAGTTTCTTGGGACATGCGTTCCACCCAACCATAGACTGACTATTCAAAATATCAACAACACGTCACCCCCAAGCTGAATCTAGTAGTCCACAAAAGAGGGTGGTCTCTCATAGTCCACTCACAGCTCATAAAACTCATAACCCAACTGATATTCTCCTATAACTATCCTGATTTTTCCACCAACTCTCTTCCTCCTGACCTGCCCAACCCAAGGAATGCAACATTCATTTACCAGGGATAACCCAAGGGATGTACCATCTGTTTATCAGGGATAACCCAAGGGATGTACCATCCATTTATTAGGGTTAAACCAAGGGATGTACCATCCATTTATCAGGTATAACCCAAGGAATGTGTCATTCATTTACCAGGGTATCTCTGGAACATGTAACTAGGAATATCTCAGCAAGGAAATCAAGGGAACTTGCTACTAGGAAAACTATCAACAAACCAACAACAAACACTTGTTGTTTTAGTGAAAATCACACAGGAGTTCACTCTTCAGACCTGACAACCTGTCCCTTCAATTTGGCAACTCCAATTCACTCTAGTTACGCTCCAAAGTTCACCCTCTGTGGATGCACCAACTCCAATCTCTTTTTCCTTCTCTCTCCTTTCTTCCCATGCATAAAACTTGACTAACTAAAATTGCCTTGTCCCAACCCATACACATTTCCTCTCTTGTGGCTTTCCTTTCTTGACTCACACTCTTCCATAAGATGATTGTAATCAACCCCCATGTGGCCAATAAATCTACCATGTGACCACTCACACCCATCTTCTTACATGCATTCAATGATTAGCTATGGGAACACTCAATCATAAAGTGGAAGGTTCGTATACAATAAGCAAGTTTAGGAAAAAATGGTTAAATTAATATACATGGGTAATTCCCCATTTTACCCCTCTTGACCATTATCCTAGACACTCCCCTTTCTTTTGGATTAATACATACCCCATATCTTGTCCATGTCCCCTTATAAACTGGTGTTATCACCATTAAATTTTTTGTGTGAAATCAAGATTTTAAGACTTAGCGAAGTGCTAAATTGGTTGGAAGTCTGATAAATAAAGGGAGGGAATAAATCTAGTAGTAGGAGGCTAAATCTGGCAGGAGTGCTGAGTTGATGGGACTCGATACACCATAGATTGTGAGCGCTCCAGATCGATGGTCGGGGATCATTTCAAGGGGAGGAGTTACACGGAGGGTAATTCCTGAAAATGGGCTTAAAACTAAACCACAGTTTTGAGTCAGGACCATGTGGTGCCACTTGGTGCATTTTAGAGCGAGAAGCAGGTTGCCCCAAATCACTTCCTTGCATCCCCAAAATTGGAAAAGTATATAAAGAGAAATTATTGTTTATTTTATTGTTTTTCAAAATACTAGAACGTTTGGAAGTTGGTGCGACCATCCTCATTCGACTGTAGCTCAACGGTTCACAAAATTAACATCATTTCCCCTCATTTACAGGTATTTTTCATCGCCGCCATGGACCCTATAATAACGTCAGTGACATAGAAATACCATGTGTCAAATGAAGAATCCCTAATTGACCGAGATTCAGACGTGTTCGATACTGAAATCACCATTTCTCCCATCTTTGTGTCTAGGAGTCTCTGAAGATGACAGATCAGACAGAAGACCAAAACATAACAAGTGGCAAAGGAAGGAGCTGAAACGTCAGAGAAATCGACATCTGGATCATAAAATGTTTTCCTTGTTAATCATTGTAATCAATTCCAATACCAAAACTGCCATTTGTAATTATTGTAATCAGTTTTAGAAGCTGAAACGTTTCATTTCAATTATTGTAATTGGTTGCACACCAAAGGAACTTGAATTGTATAAGTATTAGAAGTTCCAAATGTATTAATGTTGGCAGAAGTGCAAGGGCACAATTTTAGTTGTTCAGAACTCAATTGTAATTTTCTGAAGCTGAATTGAATACATATGCAAAAGTCTTTGAAGTTTCCATGAAAAGATTCTAATGGTGGTGATCTGAGTTTTGTCTCCTCTCTTTATATGCATTTCCTGTATTTCTGATTTCATTTTCATTGTCTTCTATTTAAATTGGATAGTCAAAGGCCCATAATTCATCTTGTGATGTGCTTGGCTGAAGCAATTTAAACCGTTTTAAGTTCTTCCTAATTAATTCAGAATTCATTTATTTAATGCTATGATGTAGTTACATGTTTTCCTTTTCTTCCTACACTCTACAAATTTACAAATTATAAATCAAAATTATCACCTTATTTAGCCTTTATCCTCTGGATATTTCTACAGACATGTCAGTGTTTCAATTCATTTTCAGAAGTTTGACACCATATCCCTAAGTTTTCCTCCCCTTTCTTGCTAACAAACCTATAAAAAAACCCCAAAACAACAAAACCTAGCCATTGATTGTCAAAGAAACACCAAGTGACACGAGAGATCCCTCTTTGAGCTGAGCAGGCTAGTACCCATCTCTAAAATTGGTTTGTAGGTTACCTCTGTCGTTTTTTTTATTAGTCGAACAAATTTACAGAGTGCTAACATTCTGGCACCATTGCCAGGGATCGAAAGTTAAATATTCCTTGGGATAAATGACAAAGTTTAGATATGAGTATTGATGGTGAAAAGTATTCAGACACAAATAGGTTGTACATCATTCACCTATTGATTCCATTTTCAAGAATCTAGAGCTCAAAATTTTCATGGCGACTCCATTGTCCAAAGACTCAGTAGCGTAAATATTTTATTGAAGACTCCACTGCTTCAAGATGGATCAAATATCTGCAAGGTATGCTCCAATGAATCGCTCTCATATTCCTAGCTTTCCAAATCACATTCCTCACATAGACTGACAAACGTATTTGCCTAAATTCAAACATGGGAAAGGAGATGATGCTGCTTTGCACTTGATTAGATTTCACATGCACATATGAAAGATGGGGGTTGAATTTCATGAATATTGTTTGATGAAAATGTTTATGGATACTCTAGAGGGGAAAGCAATATTATGGTATGAAGGTTTAAAACCAGGTAGCTTATACTCTCTTAAGGATTTCCACATAACATTCTTTAAGTATTATGGAGAATCTAATCCTTCATTCTTGGTGTTTCAATATTGTTGTGAATTTTGTGAACATTTCATTAAGTACTTTGAAAATGTTTTTGGTGGTGAAGAGTGTATGAATGATGAAATCATAGAAGCCCTTTATGAATATTCATCCCAACAACAAACATTAGCTACTCCTTTTTCTTAATATGAATCTGCTCAAGAAATTGTTGATAAAAGTCATTATCCTTTTCTTGAACTTGATGAAGATATTCAACAAGATTTCCAACAAGACAAAGTGCTTCAAAGTTGTCTTTCTTCCCCTGTGAATGATGTGGTTGTTCAAATTCTAAGTGGCCTAGATATGGATGAGGGTTCTAAAATTGCATCTATGGAGACTTCAAGAAGTGAACCAACAAATGACATAGAGTTTCAGAAAAGAAACAAAACAGTGTATGCTACTTTTCAATCAGAAATACATAAAAATAATGAAGATTCAATTGTTTTATTTGATTCCTTTGAAAATAATGGTTTTGAAAATGCATCCATGGGAACTCTAGACAGTGAAATTGTTCATGCTGTTAGATTTTCACATTTGCAAAAAGATTATGAGCAAGAACTTATTTACCTTGATTCATTGAAAGTCAAAATGACAGTCCTCAAGAAAAATTCCTGAAGGTTAATAAAACCAAATAAAAATTGTTTGATGAACAAGAGGATAGCCTTGATGCACATAATATGGTTGTCATATTTGAAGATGTTCAAGGATGTATGAATGATTTTGTTGATATGCATGGAAGAATATACAAAGCTATTTTTTCCATTTCATTTGATATTTGATCATGTGGCCATCCTTTTATAGTCATCAGTGAAGGAGGGATTTGTTTCATTCATAAGCTCAGATTTTGGATTCAATTTTTGTTTTCAGCTGCCATCTTTTACATTTGTCTGCCTGCTTAAGAAAAATGTGAGCAGAGGAAAATCGGGAAGCCAATTGCTTGATTGGCTGCATTGGAACTTTAGCATCACTTGATTGAGTATTCATTTCATCATTTTTAGAGTATATAAGAGTGTGCAAATAAGCTTGTTGGTCAAGCAATTTTCAGTTTGGGTTTTCAGCAATGTGTACATTTAAATTGTAGTGGTGTATTTAGAGTTTAGTTTTTAGTTGAGAGCAATGTACATACTTTAGTTTTTAGTGGATACCGGTGACAGGTCAGGGCAGGGTACACATGTTTTGGGAGAATCCCAACGGATCAAGCAGTAGGTCCATGCGTTCTTTGCTACCTCGCTGGGAGGATAACATCCTCAGTTGGAGCCCATGTTATCACCATTATTGTTTTAGTGTGAAATCAAGATTTCAAGACTCAATGAAGTGATAAATTGGTTGGAAGTTTGATAAATAAAGGGAGGGGATAAATCTAGCAGGAGGAGGCTAAATATGGCAGGAGCGTAGAGTTGATGGGACTCAATACGTCGTAGATCGTGAGCGCTCCAGATCGACGTTCAGGGATCATTTCATGGGGAGGATTTATGCAAAGGATAATTACTGAAAGAGGGATGAAAAATAAACCACGGTTTTGAGTCGGGACCACGTGGCGCCACTGGATGCATTTCGAGGTGAGAAGTGGGTTGCCCCAAACCACTTCTTTGCGTTCCTGAAATTGGAAAAGCATATAAAGAACACTTGTTGTTTATTTTATTATTTTTCAAAATACTGGAATGTTTGGAAGTTGGCGCGACCACCCTCGTTCGACTATAGATCAACGGTTCACCAAATTCACGCCATTTACGCTCATTTCCAGGTATTTTTCACTGCCTCCATGGACCCTATCATAACATTAGTGACAGAGCAAGACCCCGTGTCAAATGAAGAATCCCTAATTGACCGAGATTCAGACGTGTTTGACATTGAAATCACCATTTATCCCATCTATGTGTCTAGGAGTCTCTGAACATGACATATCAGATAGAAGACTAGAACAAAACAAGTGGCAAAGGAAGGAGCTGAAACGTCAAAGAAATTGGCAGCTGGATCATAAAACGTTTTTCTTGTTAATAACTGTAATGGGTTCCCATACTGAAACTTTCATTTGTAATTGTTGTAATCAATTTTAGAAGCTAAAACATTTCATTTCAGTTATTGTAATCGATTACACACCAAAGGAACTCTAATTGTATAAGTATTAGAAGTTCCAAATGTATTAATGTTGGCAGAAGTGCAAGTGCACAATTTTAATTGTTCAAAACTCAATTGTAATTTTCTGAAGCTGAATTGAATACATATGAAAAAGTATTTGAAGTTTCCATGAAAAGATTCTAATGGTAGTGATTTGATTTTTGTCTCCTCTCTTTGTATGTATTTCCTGTATTTCTGATTTCATTTTCACTGTCTTCTATTTCAATTGGATATTCAAAGGCCTAGAATTCATCTTGTGATGCTATCGGCTGAAGCAATTTAAACTGTGTTAAGTTCTTCCTAACTAATTCATAATTCATTTATTTAATGCTCTGATGCAGTTACATGTTTTCTTTTTCTTCCTACACTCTGCAAAATTACAAATTATAACTCAGAATTATCACCTCATTTAGCCTTTATCCTTTGGAGATTTATACAGACAGGTCATTATTTCCATTCATTTTTAGAATTTTGACTCCATATCTCTAAGTGTCCCTCCCCTTCCTTGCCAACAAACCTATAAAAACCAGCCAAAACAACAAGACCTAGCCATTGATTGTCAAAGAAACACCAAGTGACATGAGAGAGCCCTCTCTGAGATGAGAAGGCTAGTACCCAGCTCTAAAGTTGGTTTGTAGGTTACCTCTATTGCTTGTTTTATTTGTTGAACAAATTTACATAGTGCTAACAATTGGAATCACATTTTTATTATTAAAACATTGAAATACAATTCACATGTTACATCGCTTGGTCCTAGCCACATATTACATCAACATAAGCATTAATTAAATTGGGGATGTTACATTTCACCTCCCCTACAATTGTGCATTGTCCTCAGTGCACTCTACACACACACACACACATGAAAATTTACATCACAACACTTAGAAATAAAATTCTGCAATTTAACAACTCCAACCATCAATCTTTTGTTCCTCTGAAATCACCGACCCAAGGAATGCACCATTCATTTATCAAGGTTAATCCAAGGGATGTACCATTCGTTTACCAGGGATAACCCAATGAATGTGTCATTCATTTATCAAGGTCCCCAACACATTTGGCTAAGACTCTAAGACATGGTTCTAGAACTCTAGCTTTCCAAAATGGAGTCTTGCATTTTTCCTTCTTCAAAATTGTCAAAAATTTGCGAGTACTCTTCCTACATGTTTTATTCATGCTCCCATGTAGTATCTTCAAGAACGTAGCAGGTCCATTGAACATTTACCAACCCTATGGATTTTTTCTTGATCACTTTGAATTTTCGGTCGAGGATGCGTACTGGTTCCACCCGTAAATCCCCTTCATGCTCCACCTGGATCACATTCCAATAAATTATGTGGTTAGGATCATGTACATACTTCTTTAATAATGATACATGAAATACATTATGCACTCTCATGGATGCAGACATTGCTAACATGTATGCAACTGGCCCTATCTTATCTAATATTTCAAAAGGTCCACAATATCTCGCTGCCAACTTTGGAAAACTTCCCAATCTTAGTGAACTTCTCTTTTCCTTCACTTTCAAAAACACATCTTTCCTACTTGAAAATATCTGAAAACTCTATTCTTTTCTGCATAAATTTTCTGCCTATCTTGGGCAACCTTTAAATTCTACTTTATCCTTTTCATCTTCTCTTCCATTTCTTTTAACAATTTCGGTCCAACAATTGCTCTATCTGCTGGATTATTCCAACTCACCAGAGTGTTACATTTTCTTCCATACAATTCTTCAAGCACACTCATATTCAATGAGGCCCGATACCCATTATTGTAGGTAACTAAATCAATATAATCTTCCCACTTTGATGGCTGATCCATCACATACATTCTAAGCACAACCTCATTTATTCTGTTAGTCCTTTCTATTCTCCCATCTGACTCTGGATGATACATTGTAGTGAGATTCAAATTTGTTTCAAAGCCCTTGATCAAACCTTTCCAAAAATTTGAAATAAACTTTGGATCTCTATCTAAAACTATTGTCTTAGGCACTCCATGTAACCTAGCAACTTATTTCATGTAAATTTATGCGAAATTTGTTGCCTTGTGTGTAGTATTTATTGGAATAAATTGTGTTTCTTTATTCAATTTATCCACCGCCACTGTTGAGAAAAAGGTATGAGGAACCTTACTCAAGAATTTGCAGATCTTGATGGCCTAAGGAAAGATAGTTGGGAATGTTACCCAGGGTTTATAGCCTTAAAATAAAAGAAACAATCACTTAATATAGATGTATTAAGTACGAGGGACCAAGGATGGTTATATATATATATATATATATATATATATATATATATATATATATATATATATTATATGTAATTGTGAAAAATAAATAAACTAAGCAAGAAATTACATGAATATGTACATGGATAAGAGACAAGGATAAAAACAAAATTTGAACCAAATAATCAAAATACACATGTGAGACTAAAATCATAAATCTGATTTTTATATTGATTTCATTATGAGATACAAAGATGAGTTCTATTTACAAACCCCTACGAGGGTAGGGACCAAAGTAAGATTTAGAAGCCTTCGATGGGCACCATACAAAAACAATCTCACAAAAAAAAAAACTAAAGCTAAATATCTGGATCAACTTACCACAAAATGTTGGCACTTGACTCTGCAAAATATTCTTTATCAGTCATGAAATTTAATTCATAGGCAAACAAAAACACAAATATTGCCAAAGATAAATCATACACCTTTAAAAAAAAGCTGTTGAAACATATGATTCAATTTTGAATTCTGCTGCCTTCAATAAGACCATGTTGTCATCAAGATGGTTAATCCTTCTAGTAAACTTAGAATGAATGAAGAATGGAAGTATCTCACAAGTATAGAGCAAACCTTATAGCATAAGTTCTCCTTCTATTCTCTCTTACTCCAATTTTCATTTCTTTAATGATCAACAAAATGTGAAGCATATTAACCCAAACATTTAATTCAAATATCCTCCTTGTAACTCCCATCCTCGTATTAATAATCAAATATTTTAATATAAACAAAATAGAACATGTATATATCCCAAAAATATCATTATATCCATGCTATCCAAAATATTGTCTAAATATGTGTTTTTTGTCCAAAATAATGTCAAAATAAAAAGACTATCCTCAAAAGAAAATAACATTAACAACATTAAAAACCATATTTTCCGTGAGAGGCATTTTGCCTCTTTTCACTGCTGCCCCCTTTTGATCCCATTTATGATTTATCCTGTGAAATTGCCTTCAACTGATGGGAACCTTGTGGGTGGATTGCACTGATGACATGGGAACATTCATCTTTGAGATGGATATGAGAAGACACATATTCATAGGAATCTTTGGAATATTTGGAGGGATTGGCCACTCCTTTTCCCTTATCTAGCTCTAGCTTGGGAACATCATTTTTCATACTTTTGCTTGCATGAGAGGATTGTACTGGCGAAACAACATGATCAAATTTGACATTTGGATTTATTGGCGATGGAGGAAGGGGTAATGGAAACTACACAGTAGGCCAACCATGGCGATGAACTACAGGTTGATGCACAATTTCTTGCCAACCATCATTGGTAGGTGGTTCTGGATACATAGAAACATGAGGGGGAACATGGATATAACCAGAGAAATTTTGACGTGTATGGAAAGGAGGCCTCTTAGGTATGGGTTGAAAAATTCCTTGGCCAACTAGATTAAAAAACCCATCTTGAAAAAGTTGATTTAGTTCTTGCGGGTCAATGCTAAAATGTATCAAAAATCATGGCCTTCTATGGCCTCTTTGGCAATTATTTTCTCTACCTCTATTAACACCTATGCTATTGCTGCCTCTGCTAAAGAAACTCATCTTGAAGCAATATTCCAATCATGTTATGAAAAACTATCAACAATCCATGCATCAATACTCTACCTAAATACAATCAAAAGGTTGGCTCTATCATTCACAACATAAGCACATGGAATCCATCCATCAAGACTTTTAAACTCAACAATCAATCGCCATTTGAACAGGGAGTGATAGGGCTATTAGGAATATGGGGGGATTTGGAATGAGAGAAAAATGGTAGCATGGACGGGAAGCAACCAACGAATACTATTCAAGCAAACACAAAGGTAATATTCTTACAAAACAAAAAATGTATTCATATCCAAACTTCCAACACCAGTCATCATCTAGTCTATTTCCTTTCTTGTTAATCATTTCTCCTTTAAAATGAAATTCATAATAATAGAACAAGGGATGTTTTAAATGTATTTGGGAAGGCAGTGGGCATATAATGAGAGGAAAGTGAGATAATGAACGAGAATGTGATGATTATTGTTCTGTTACATGAAATAATTGAAAATTGGCATTGCTATCATTTTCCAAAAACTCTTCTCTGTTAACAATTCAAATCCAAGACAAGAAAATTTTTATAGGGTTCAATAAAAAACCCCAGGAAAGTTTTACTACTGTCAAACTTTACAATTTTTATTTCCCCTTTTTTCTTTTCCATTAGCAGAGTGTTTTATAAGATATTGTTAATAGAGTCATTGAAAACAATTAAAATCAGAGTACATCAAGCCAACATGGGAGGATGTGAAAACAAACATAAATCCAACGACCTTTCACTATAAAATACTTATATCACAACCTAAATACTTGTTGAATAAACAAACTGGGTTCGAAACCCCATGTGAAACTGGTGCTCATCATTTTTTTTCAAAATCATATAACCACAAAATCAACCAAACCCCCATAGATAAATAACAAACGAGCCAAGACTTCATGCATATAAACAATCTTTCCCACTATCGGGTCAACACTATAACAAGTATCAAAACCACACTTTGAGTTCACTACTTCCATATATCATATACAAAATGAGGATTGGACAAACATAAAGGTGAAATATTAATAAGGGGCTTTAAAAACAAAACAATAATATCTTTTCGCAATGAACCTTCCACATACCTCCCATGGTGGTCTCAATGAAAATATGCATGTGTCACATATATTCACAAACAATGGAATGATAATCCGAAAGACCTGCAAGCATTCCAAGGATTGGGTAAAAGGATATGACATTATGCAATAATCACCAAAACCTCACTGTTATTTTATTTCACAAAGAAAACCCTTCGAATTTTAATCACCAGAGACGAGCGAAACCGAAAGTATTTACCATAATTATTTTCCCACGGTCATAAGAAAATAAGCAACATTCGTTTTGGGTGCAACACAACACATATTTCAAACAAAATTGAAGTTCGAACATCGTTCCTAGCTTGAAACGTTTAAACGCCAACAGGAAGAAAACCCATTTAAATATAATTTTCATAGTCATAATACCCACATACATTCATTATAATATTCGAAAAAAAAACACACCCTATAAGAAAATCTAAGAGCCAACATCATGCTTCTATTCAGAGCAAAGCTACAATTCATGAATGGAGAGGTAAGAATCATCATACTTGTGAGGAAAATGCTAGAAAACCAACAAGCACCACTATTCCTTCAATGGCCGAGCAAAAGGGAGGAAACACTAACCAAAGTAACCAACACAAGCACAAACAAAGTGAAGGTGGTAAGCTTGAGGTAGGGTAAGGACGACATGCAGTAATTACATGTCGTTTCCCACATTAATTTTCACCCACCATAGAAAAGTATGGAGTGCACCCAAACCATCATAAAATTTTCACAAAACACATATTTAACCATATGTATCGAATTCGCTACCAAAATATTACTTCCATTTTCCAAATCGAATCGACCTCCCCACATTAATCTCATAAGTCTTATAAGTATGTTCAACACTTAACATCAAAACATGTCACACATTTCTTACTAATGAAGGATTGCCATTCCATAAGCATATCAATTGTCTACAACATCTACAAGTATACCATAAGTGTGATACAACATAACTATATGCCAAAATATATTATTAGCCAAAATGAACCAAAATTCTCAAAACAAACATTTTGCTCCTCCTTTTCTTTTTAACTCAAATTGCCAGCGCACCCATCATTCACCCATTTTACATGGAAAGCGGCTCAGATTTCTGGGTTTATTCTCAAACTGTAGAATCATTTTGCAAGGTAGTCATGAGCACAAATTAGAGGAGCATCTTTCATTATTGATTACATAAAGGGTCCCACCTATTTAGTATATATATATATATATATATATATATAAGTAATAAGGCATTGCAACCCATTTGCAGGTAGGGATTCCATGTTGTACTTTTGGGAGTCAACAAACTGGCGACCGCACAAGGAAATATGTTTTCAAAATATTTAGAACTCAAAATTTTTGGTTTCACATACCAATAAAAGTAAGTGATCAAAAACTACTGAAAATAATAGTTATGCAAGGGAAAAATGATGGTTTAAGGGAAATAATGAGATTGGACTTCGGGGAATAACTTATGGAAAGTGAGATGTATGAGGGGAGTTGTTCCTGTATGCATAAAATCAAACAAGATTAATAATTGATTATGCTTTTTAGAATTTTTAGGAGAATTCTTCTGATATGCTCTGGAATCTCAGGATGGAGGGAAGAAAGGGATAGCAGAAATAAGGGAGAAAACAAAACCAACTATACTACAACAATATTGAAAGAAAAAATCTATTCCTGCGGTTTCTCAAAGGAGGACATCCTGACAGTTGTGTGCATTTTATTTTCATCAATCAAAAATACTTACAAAATGACATTGTTATGGAAAAATTGATCCAGACTTTATTTCTGATGATTATGCAAAACAAATAGTAGAAATTAAAACTCAACAAACCTAAGTAAAAAATAAAACAATAAGACAAAGGACTATATATAATAGCCATGTTTATACAAAGTGTTAATAATCAAGTTGGTTCCACATAATGTTTCAAGTGGGAACCATTAGTACTGTAAGAAAACAATCACTCCTCCAAATCCTTTAGAAGGTATGAATTTGTGCCAAGGATAAAAGTGATTTTGAAAGGAAATAGCCATGATTTTTGGAATTTAGAATGTCTCCCTCTTTCAGCATGGGCTGAGTCCCATAGTAGGACTTTGTCTTCAATCTTGAATTCAACAACCTTTACTTGCTTGTTAAAATACTTTTTCACCATTTGCTGCCTTCTTTTAGGTTCTCCAAGGAAAAAATTATTTGTTCTTACAAGGCTAACAATGCATTTATCCTTTGGGGAACACTAGAATAATTTAATTCTTCAGTATGTAACATCGGTCATAAGGAGGAAAGCTCTAGTTCATTAGGTAGAATAACCTCTTGGCCATATACGAGATGGAAGGGAGTAAAGCCTCTACTTGCTTTGGTGGTTGTATGGTCTGCCCAAAGAGCATAAGTGAGAAGTGTGTGCCATTGGCGAGGTTTGTCTTCTATGATTCTCTTTATGATCCTAACCATGTTCTTGTTAATGGAATCTTCTTTCCCATTTCCCTTAGGGTAATAAGAAGACTAAGTTAAAGTTTTGACATCTAACTTAGCTAGAAATTGGGTCAACTTTGCAGAAATGAAGGCTGGACCATTATCCGTAATGATCTTTAATGGGATGTCGAATCTTGAAAAGATATTAGATTCTAGGAAAGAAATTACCCGCTCATCTTGTGCGTGTCTAAGAGGATCAACCTCAGTCCACTTAGTAAAGTAATTAGTGGTTGTCAAAATAAATATATGCCCTACAGAAGATGGAGGGTTGATAGGATCAATAAATTCTAGACCCCATTTAGAAAATAGGAAATCTGGGAGGACAGGTTGTAAAGGCATTGCAACCCATTTGTAATGATCTATATAAGTAATAAGGCATTGCAACCCATTTGCAGGTAGGGATTCCATGTTGCACTTTTGGGCGTCAACAAACTGGCAATTGCACAAGGAAATATGTTTTCAAAATATTTATAACTCAGAATGTTTGGTTTTGCATACCAATAAAAGTAAGTGATAAAAAACTATTGAAAATAATAGTTATGCAACAGGGGTAAAAATGATGGTTTAAGGGAAATAATGAGATGGGACTTCGGGGAATAACTTATGGAAAGTGAGATGTATTAGGGGAGTTGTTGCTGTATGCATAAAATCAAACAAGATTCATAATTGATTATGCTTTTTAGAATTTTTAGGATAATTCTTCTGATATGCTTTGGAATCTTAGGATGGAGGGAAGAAAGGGATAATAGAATCAAGGGAGAAAACAAAACCAACTATACTACAACAATATTGAAAGAAAAAATCTATTCCTGCGATTTCTCAAAGGAGGACATCATGACAGTTGTGTGTATTTTATTTTCATCAATCAAAAATACTTACAAAATGACATTGTTATGGAAAAATTGATCCAGACTTTATTTTTGATGATTACACAAAACAAATACTAGAAATTAAAACTCAAAAAACCTAAGTAAAAAATAAAACAATAAGACAAAGGACTATATATAATAACCATGTTTATACAAAGCGTTAATAATCAAGTTGGTTCCACATAATGTTTCAAGTGGGAACCATTAGTACTGTAAGAGAACAATCACTCCTCCAAATCCTTTAGAAGGTATGAGTTTGTGCCAAGGATAAAAGTGATTTTGAAAGGAAATAGCCATGATTTTTGGAATTTAGAATGTCTCCCTCTTTCAGCATGGGCTGAGTCCCATAGTAGGACTTTGTATTCAATCTTGAATTCAACAACCTTTGCTTGCTTGTTAAAATACTTTTTCACCATTTGCTGCCTTCTTTTAGGTTCTCCAAGGAAAAAATTATTTTTTCTTACAAGGATAACAATGCATTTATCCTTTGGGGAACACTAGAATAATTTAAATCTTCAGTATGTAACATCGGTCGTAAGGAGGAAATCTCTAGTTCATTAGGTAGAATAACCTCTTGGCCATATACGAGATGGAAGGGAGTAAAGCCTCTACTTTATTTGGTGGTTGTATGGTCTGCCCAAAGAGTATAAGTGAGAAGTGTGTGCCACTGGCGAGGTTTGTCTTCTATGATTCTCTTTATGATCCTAACCATGTTCTTGTTAATGGAATCTTCTTTCCCATTTCCTTGAGGGTAATAAGAATATTAAGTTAAAGTTTTGACATCTAAATTAGCCAGAAATTGGGTCAACTTTGTAGAAATGAAGGCTGGACCATTATCCGTAATGATCTCTAATGGGATGTCGAATCTTAAAAATATATTAGATTCTAGGAAAGAAATTACCCGCTCATCTTGTGCGTGTCTAAGAGGAGCAACCTCAGTCCACTTAGTAAAGCAATTAGTGGTTGTCAAAATAAATATATGCCCTACAAAAGATGGAGGGTTGATAGGACCAATAAATTCTAGACCCCATTTAGAAAATAGGAAATCTGGGAGGACAGGTTGTAAAGGCATGGCAGAAAGGCATTATTTTCCAATGAATTTTTGGCATTTATCACAGGATCTTGAAAATTTATATGAATCACGGAATATCAAAGGCCAATAGTAACCATTTATTATGATTTTAAAAGTAGTAGCCTTAGCATAAAAATGGCCACCGATGTGAATGATAGATGCCGATGATCCATGGATTTCATGTAATCATTTATGTGCTTCCTCATCATTTACAAATCGAAGTAACAAACCATCAATAAACCTCCTAAACAAAATGTCTTCTAGAATTATATACTTGGAAGCTTCAAGGCAGAGTCTTCCTCTCTGGTGAGGATCCAATCCATCTTGACACCTTTGATACTACAAATAATATATCATATTTTTATACCAAGGATGTTCAGATAGAGAAATATTCTGATTTTCAATAAAAAACAGTGTTGAAACAAGATTATATTAGTCGTCAAGTTCTTCACTTGGTTCAGGGTGTTGAGCAAAGTGAAGGGATAGATCTCATCCCTTTATTGTCTTTGAATTCATGATCATCAAATCATGCTCCTAAATCTTGGCAAGACAATGTGAAAGTTTTCCTGAAATATAAGTTTGTGAAAGCAAAAACTTGATAGCAGGAAAATGGACTTTTACCTGCGTATATTTACCCAAAATAAAATGGAGAAATTTTTCTATAGCCTTGACAAGAGAAAAAGACTGTTTCTCAATATAAGAGTACTTGATATCATCGTCTGATAGAATTTGACTCATGTAAGATACAAGTTTTTCATTGTTTTGGTCACCACATTATTAGAGGATAACAGGAATTGCTTCCTTAGTGGCAATGGTATATATGATAAAGTCTTTCTCAAAATCTGGTTTCTTCAGAACCGATGCAAATATGATTGCTTTATTAATCCTAAGGAAATAATTCTTGACCTTATCTATCCAAGAAAATGAACGATCCTACTTCAGAATATTATGGATTGGTTTAACCATGACATCAAAATCAGGAACAAATCTACAGAAAAAATTAATAATGCCCATGAAAGATTGAACTTATTTCTTGGAGGTGGGGGCAGGGAGGTTTAGAATGGAACTAATCATCTCTTGATCTATAATCATCCCTAAATCATAAACAATTTGACATAGGATCTTACCCTTCATGACACCGAAAATAGACTTGGAAGGATTTAAAGAAATGCCAAACTTTCTACCGCGCATGAGAACATTTTTAAGATGACCAAAATGATCCAACTGGTTTTTAGAATAAATAGTCATATCATCAAGATAAAATTGGATAATATTACCACTTAGATTGTCAAAATCTATCTACATAGATCTTTGAAAGGTGGAACCTGCATTAGATAAGACAAAAGGCACGTGTTCATAAGTGAATGTGCCCCAACATGTGGTAAATGTTGTTTTATACCTATTAGTCCCTTTTACCTTGATTTGATTATACCCATAAAAATTGCCAAGTAAGGACATCATTTGAGACCCTGCAACCTGTTGTAAATTCATTTTCAGATTAGGAAGCAAAAAAAGGTGTTTGACACTTGCTCTATTCAATGTGCAGAAATCGACACATAATTTGATCTAGCTAGTAGTTTTCTAAACATGAACCAGGTTTGAAACTCAATCAGAATACTTAACTGGAAATATTATATTAGCTTTCAACAAATTTTCCAATTATTTTCTAATAGTGGCTTCGAGCGCAGGGTTAAAATGTCTTTGTTTTTTCCTAACTATTTTTACCCCTTCCTTGATAGGAATGGAATGTTGTATGAGCGCAGGATAAAAACCACGAAGATCCTCGTATGACCAAGAAAAAAAGTCTTGAAATTCACAAAGTAATTCTGTGAATCTCTCTTTTGCTTCATCAAAACATTGAGCACCTAATTTAATGATCTTTGGAGATTCAAATGTCCCAATATTCAAGGAAATGGTATCACCGACTTTCCTTTTCGAATCCTCTTCCTTATGTGATTTTTTTTTCCTACATCACTTGAAGAAAATGAACTTTCGAGAGGATTCAAGCCTTTAGGAAATTTTTCATGTTCAATAGAGATGATTTCTTTGGGCTTAAACAATTCATTTTGTATGAAAGTGAAAATGCCTTCATCACTGGGAAAACCTGCCATGATTCTACGTTATTAGGGATGTGAGGAAGATATAGAAATTGCAATGTACAATAAGGTCTTTGAGGTAAAATATGTCGGGTAGGGGATGCTCCAAAACAAATAACCTATCAACCATTGAATTAAGTTCCCTCTTAACATGAGTGATGTTAAATGATAACAGATTTGAAATCAAAATCCAAACAACTTGATTATAACATTTAAGTAACTTATTTCTTGGTGAATAAATCTTACGTACAAGATTCACAACAAGTTCAGAATCACCAAATATTGTAAGGTGGCCACAACCAAGGTTATATGAATTTCCAATTTCTAACAATAAGGCCTCAAGATCGGTGACATTGTTTTTACACGCAAATTCCAACCTATAAGATAAATTGTAGATTTTACCTATAGGATAATATAATATGATGTTGGATCCATTACCTTCATTTTAACATGAGCCATCAAAATGCATGTGCCACATGCCATCATCAAAATCAACTGGTTCAATCATAGTGTCACCTTCATCAGCAAAGATAGAGTACACTCCCAAATCTTCTTCGAGATAATTTACATTAGGTTGGGGAACACTATCTATATATGGTGAAATTCTTCCTTCCCTAAGGACTATAATGTTCTTTCCATTTCGAGGGATGGACAAATGCGTAACATCAAGTGAAAGGTATCCACCAGTTAAGGCTTTCCATTCTCTTCCTAAAATAATTGTATAGTTACTCACCGACATATCAATTACTTGGACCAGATCCGCCATCAATTAGGAAATAATGAGCTATTTTATCCATGCTTTTTAATGAGATATAGAAAAGGTTTTTTTTACAAGGTTCTATTATGGGACTTATCGGTAAATCCGCACATAAACAGATCTCCCTAGATCCACCTATATCTAGAACAAAACAGAATAGGACATGACGCTTTCCCTAAGCTCTAATCATTGAGTTTACTATTTAAAAAGAGATAGGCAACATACCATTTAAATATCGCTTCCTCTTGCCGTTGTCATCCAAGCTTCACTCTAATGCTCCTATAATGTTGATTTTGCAAGGGAACACAAGCCAACCAAAGTGAAAGAAATATAATATACTCAACGAGAACCTATGTATGTGATCAATGAATCATACAATACAACAAAACAAGTTTTATGGGAAATAAACATATCACTCTATTATATTAAAGTGAAAGTGGATATTACAACCAAAGCCTTGATGTCACAAGGTCCCCTTTCTATGACCCTTTTCTCCAACACACACACTTACTCCAATCTTGAATGAAGAAGATCCACAGTGACTTGATGAAATGAAATGAGGCTCTCAAGAATGATCCAATGCATAATTCTCTATATAATCTTAACATATTCAACCTTCATTAACCTTATCCTTTTCCATGAGAAATCCATCTTTATATAAGGGACAGAGAGATGATTAAAGATATTAGGATGATCCCATCAAATCAGAGAAGCGAGTAAGATCCAAACCATATGGACACCACCTCATATTATAGAAGATCCCCTTCTAGAACCTTCGTGAAACTTGACCTTTTCTTAGCCTTTTGACATTGTTGCACCCTAGCTGTAGAGCATCCTGTAGAGACATCACATGCCAGTTTTATAGGAGAGGGCAATGATCATGCATCGTCGCACCCTGCGTATGGTGCAACCTGCGACGACCTTATGTAATATGGTTTTTGAAAAGATAAAGTCAGTCACTTTCCTCATGAAGAAAGGATATTTTTGGGAACATGAGCACATGTTGTCAATGGATCACTAGGGTGACCAAAATAATTTGTAATAGAATGCCCCCCAAAGTATGAGGCTGGAACTTGTGACAACCAAAATACTTTGTAGAATGTGTGTGTCGGAAACAAAGAGCGCATCGATTGGGAACCTGCAAATAGTCAATCATCAACATAATAATATACCATTGTCCAAGGTAGGCATTCCCATAATCAGATTAAAAAATGTCAAATGAGTCATGGCCACTCATATGATACGCTTACAGTTAGCAGGGGAGGTGCCTAGCTTATGAGCCACTATATCAATGCACATTATGTGTCAGGTACTCAGAAGCATAGCGAAAAAGTTGCTATAAGAGATGTCCGAGACTTGCCTGTACAAACCTTCCTCTACACCATCACACACATGGCAGTGAGTGCAAATCCCCATATGGATCTTCATAGCTATTTTCAGTATGCATTGGAATGTATGAAGCCCCGAGTTTTCAACTGGTGTGAAGGGGTTCTCAGAAGCATGAAAAAACAATTGACCAAGTGCAGGAGTGGTGAGCTGAAACAGTTTGGACACGGTTCGATTTTGGTGTCCTTCTTCTTGGAGAGGGTCCCATCTTTGCGCTTGTAGGTAGAGTCAGGTATACTTTCCCCACAAGATCCAAGAATGAAGAGTTGGGTCGACCTCATGACACAACATGTGACTGGTCCTATCATCATGTATAATGATGTTTTCTTTGACTGGTTGAGGACCCAGATGCTTATGGTCAAGGACTATGCCTATGATGGACTAGAATTCCATGGATATCCAGACCTAAGGTTCCCAATGGGGGGACATAGGTAAGAAGGAAATTTTTGTTTTTATGATGTTTTGTGATTTTTAATATAAAATGTTTTTATATGTTGTTTATTCGATGACTAATCAAGTTCTCTTTGATGATGTAGACATGGGACCTTACCGACCTCTAGGTTCATCCCACATCCAGAGGCAAGGGAAGAGAGCTGATGTAGCAGGGGTAGCTACTGCTGACTACGATATCGTAGAGAAGAACCTATAGGGGCTTACAATGAACATCCTGGATGCCTCCATCGACGATATCTCGAGGCATTATAAATGCCATACAGTGGGCGTGTCTGCTTCCATCGGTCGACTTATCTGTAGAGTAGAATGTGCAATCGCATGTTATAGTGAGCAACATCCTTTATGCTTTATTGTATATGAAGCCATGTGCTTCACATTTTTGATATTTTGGTCTTTGGAAAAAAACACTTTTTGTAACACTTTTATCATTATCTATATATGAGACTTCTACCAGCTTACTTGTTGTATATACAAAGTGTGATTGGATTTTATAAATGTCTCAAATGTCTGTCTAACACATAATTAGCCAAAGCATCTATTAATGTATTTAGACATCTAGGAATGTGTTGATATTCAATGTAATCAAAATGACGTTCCAGGAGGTGAATTCATAAATATACCCTTAATAATGTAGGACTTCAAATGGAGTAAACATTACTCAACTATAGGACTACTAAATGTGAATCCAGTCATACAACAAGATGACAGATTCTGAGTGAAACAACATCGGTCAATAATTCAATAACTGCACTCTATTCCGCAATATTGTTAGTTGCACGACCAAGGCATGCTGGATTACTGAGAGGGGGGGTGAATCAGTAATAGAGCAATTTAATCCCTTTTAACCATATAATCCAAGTGCTATATCAATGAAGCATTATTATCCAATAACTGCAGAGTAAATAAGCAATGAACAAATGAACAATCATACACATACACAGTACACCAGTGTTTTACGTGGAA
>JASDQU010439610.1:49544-75911 GCA_032191745.1 Picea mariana
TAATGTTGATAAATTCCATGCCATTTCTTTTCCCTATTACTTGATAGAATCATCTTTTGATAAATTCCATGCCATTTCTTTTCCCCATTTCCAATTGCAACAACCAATCCATCTCTGTCGTTGCTGAAGCTTGAGCCAACCGATGATTTTCTTTGGGATCTTGTAGAATTTGGCAACTGGGATGGGCTAGTCAGTGTTGAAGAAACCTTATGTGCCTTTTATGAACTTGAGAAAAATAATACCTCGCCTCTTTTCAACAATTTTTTTTTTTAAATATTCAGGTCCGTCGGTCTTCTGACTACTACAGGTCGGACTTCCGACGGGAAACACTCCCAACAAAGCGTCGGAACTACAACACGCTCGTCGGTCGCGTCGGCAAGATAGCTTCGAAATATTCGTCGGTAGACTGAGGAACGTTGTCGGTAGTTTTCCGGTTGTCCTTTGAAATTAAATTTTTAAAGGCCATCGATCATCGGATGTTAGGGGAGTCGGAATACCGATGATCGTCCAATGTCGGAAAAACCATGGGAGATTTTTCGACGCCTGTTGAGCCCTCATAAGTGGTGGTTGAGCGATCTCAAATGTCGGGGGTACGACAATAGAGCGTCAGAAATTTTGTCCATTTATAGTAGTGAAAGGTAATCTTCTTACAAAAACAAAAAATGTATTCATATCCAAAATTCCAACACCAGTCATCATCTAGTCCTTTTCCTTTCTTGTTAATCATTTCTCTTTTAAAATGAAATTCATAATAATAGAACAAGGAATGTTTTAAATGTATTTGGGAAGGTGGTGGGCATATAATGAGAGGAAAGTGAGATAATGAACAAGAATGTGATGATTATTGTTCCGTTACATGAAATAATTGAAAATTGGCATTGCTATCATTTTCCAAAAACTCTTCTCTGTTAACAATTCAAATCCAAGACAAGAAAATTTTTATAGGGTTCAATAAAAAACCCCAGGAAAGTTTTAGGACTTTCAAACTTTACAATTTTTATTTCCCCTTTTTTCTTTTCCATTAGCAGAGTGTTTTATAATATATTGTTAACAGAGTCATTCAAAACAATTAAAATCATAGTACATCAAGCCAACATGGGAGGATGTGAAAACAAACATAAAGCCAACGACCTTTCACTATAAAATACTTATATCACAACCTCAATACTTGTTGCATAAACAATCTGGGTTTGAAACCCCATGTGAAACTGGTGTTCATCATTTTTTTTCAAAATCATATAACCTCAAAATCAACCAAACCCCCATAGATAAATAACAAACGAGCCAAGACTTCATGCATATAAACAATCTTTCCCACTATCGGGTCAACACTATAACAAGTATCAAAACCACACTTTGAGTTCACTACTGCCATATATCGTATACAAAATGAGGACTGGCCAAACATAAAGGTGAAATATTAATAAGGGACTTTCAAAACAAAACAATAATCTCTTTTCACAATGAACCTTCCACATACCTCCCATGGTGGTCGCAATGAAAATATGCATGTGTCACATATATTCACAAACAATGGAATGATAATCCGAAAAACCTGCAAGTATTCCAAGGATTGGGTAAAAGGATATGACATTATGCAATAATCACCAAAACCCAACTGTTATTTTATTTCACAAAGAAAACCCTTCGAATTTTAATCACCAGAGACGAGCGAAACCGAAATTATTTACCATAATTATTTTCCCACGGTCATAAAAAAATAAGCAACATTTGTTTTGGGCGCAATGCAACACATATTTCAAACAAAATGGAATTTTGAACATCATTCCTAGCTTTAAATGTTTAAACGCCAACAAGAAGAAAACCCATTTAAATATAATTTGCATAGTCATAATACCCACATACATCCATTATAATATTCGGAAACTTAAACACACTCTATAAGAAAATCTAAGAGCCAACATCATGATTCTATTTGGAGCAAAGCTACAATTCATGAATGGAGAGGTAAGAATCATCATACTTGTGAGGAAAATGCCAGAAAACCAACAAGCACCACTATTCCTTCAATGGCCGAGCAAAAGGGAGGAAACACTAGCCAAAGTAACCAACACAAGAACAAACAAAGTGAAGGTAGTAATCTTGAGGTAGGTTAAGGATGACATGCAATAATTACACGTCGTTTCCCACATTAATTTTCACCCACCATAGCAAAGTATGGAGCGCACCCAAACCATCATAAAATTTTCACAAAACACATATTTAACCATATGTATCGAATTCGCCACCAAAATATTACTTCCATTTTCCAAATCGAATCGGCCTCCCCACATTAATCTCATAATTCTTATAAGTATGTTCAACACTTAACATCAAAACATGTCACACATTTCTTACTAATGAAGGATTGCCATTCCATAAACATATCAATTGTCTACAATATCTACAAGTATACCATAAGTGTGATACAACATAACTATATGCCAAAATATATTATTAGCCAGAATGAACCAAGATTCTTATCAAATCAAACATTTTTCTCCTCCTTTTCTTTTTAAATCAAATTGCCAGCGCACCCATCATTCACCAATTTTACATGGAAAGCGGCTCAGATTTCTGGGTTTATTCTCAAACTGTAGAATCATTTTGCAAGGTAGTCATGAGCACAAATCAGAGGAGCATCTTTCATTATTGATTACATAAAGGGGTCCCACCTATTTAGAATATTATTAAATATATATAAGTAATAAGGCATTGCAACCCATTTGCAGGCAGGGATTCCATGTTGCACTTTTGGGCGTCAACAAATTGGCAACTGCACAAGGAAATATGTTTTCAAAATATTTAGAACTCATAATGTTTGGTTTTGCATACCAATAAAAGTAAGTGATAAAAAACTACTGAAATAATAGTTATGCAACAGGGGGAAAAATGATGGTTTAAAGGAAATAATGAGATGGGACTTCGAGGAATAACTTATGGAAAGTGAGATGTATGAGGGGAGTTGTTCCTGTATGCATAAAATCAAACAAAATTCATAATTGATTATGATTTTTAGAATTTTTAGGAGAATTCTTCTGATATGATCTGGAATCTCAGGATGGAGGGAAGAAAGGGATAGCAAAAACAAGGGAGAAAACAAAACCAACTATACTACAACAATATTGAAAGAAAAAAGCTATTCCTGTGGTTTCTCAAAGGAGGACATCGTGACAATTGTGTGTATTTTATTTTCATCAATCAACAATACTTACAAAATGACATTGTTATGGAAAAATTGATCCAAACTTTATTTCTGATGATTACGCGAAACAAATAGTAGAAGTTAAAACTCAACAAACCTAAGTAAAAAATAAAACAATAAGACAAAGGACTATATATAACAGCCATGTTTATACAAAGTGTTATTAATCAAATTGGTTCCACATAATTTTTCAAGTGGGAACCATTAGTACCGTAAGAAAAAAATCACTCCTCCAAATCCTTTAGAAGGTATGAGTTTGTGCCAAGGATAAAAGTGATTTTGAAAGGAAATAGCCATAATTTTTGGAATTTAGAATGTCTCCCTCTTTCAGCATGGGCTGAGTCCCATAGTAGGACTTTGTCTTCAATCTTGAAATCAACAACCTTTGCTTGCTTGTTAAAATACTTTTTCACTGTTTGCTGCCTTCTTTTAGGTTCTCCAAGGAAAAAATTATTTGTTCTTACAAGGCTAACAATGCAGTTATCCTTTGGGGAACACTAGAATAATTTAATTCTTCAGTATGTAACATCGGTCGTAAGAAGGAAAGCTCTAGTTCATTAGGTAGAATAACCTCTTGGCCATATACGAGATGGAAGGGAGTAAAGCCTCTACTTGCTTTGGTGGTTGTACTGTCTGCCCAAAGAGCATAAGTGAGAAGTGTGTGCCACTGGAGAGGTTTGTCTTCTATGTTTCTCTTTATGATCCTAACCATGTTCTTGTTAATGGAATATTCTTTCCCATTTCCCAGAGGGTAATAAGAAGATTAAGTTAAAGTTTTGACACCTAACTTAGCCAGAAATTGGGTCAACTTTTCAGAAATGAAGGCTGGACCATTATCTGTAATGATCTCTAATGGGATGTCAAATCTTGAAAAGATATTAGATTCTAGGAAAGAAATTACCCGCTCATCTTGTGCGTGTCTAAGAGGAGCAACCTCAGTCCACTTAGTAAAGTAATCAGTGGTTGTCAAAATAAATATATTCCCTACAGAAGATGGAGGGTTGATAGGACCAATAAATTCTAGACCCCATTTAGAAAATATGAAATCTGGGAGGACAGGTTGTAAAGGCATGGCAGAAAGGCGTTATTTCCCGACGAATTTTTGGCATTTATCACAGGATCTTGAAAATTTGTATGAATCATGAAATATCAAAGGCCAATAGTAACCATTTCTTATGATCTTAAAAGCAGTAGCCTTAGCATAAAAATGGCCACCGATGTGAATGACAGATGCTGATGATCCATGGATTTCATGTAACCATTTATGTGCTTCCTCATCATTTACAAATCGAAGTAACAAACCATCAACAAACCTCCTAAACAAAATGTCTTCTAAAATTATATACTTGAGAGCTTCAAGGCAGATTTTCCCTCTCTGGTGAGGATCCAACCCATCTTGACACCTTTGATACTACAAATAATATATCATATTTTTATACCAAGGATGTTCAGATAGAGAAATATTCTGATTTTCAATAAAAAACAGTGTTGAAACAAGATTATATTAGTCGTCAAGTTCTTCACTTGGTTCAGGGTGATGAGCTAAGTGAAGGGCTAGATCTCATCCCTTGATTGTCTTTGAATTCATGATCATCAAATCGTGCTCCTAAATCTTGGCAAGCCAATGTGAAAGTTTTCCTGAAATATAAGTTTGTGAAAGCAGAAACTTGATAGCATGAAAATGGACTTTTACCCGCGTATGTTTACCCAAAATAAAATGGTGAAATTTTTTTATAGCCTTGACAAGAGAAAACGAATGTTTCTCAATATAAGAGTACTTGATATCATCGTTTGACAGACTTTGACTCATGTAAGATACAAGTTTTTCATTGTTTTGGTCATCACATTATTAGAGGATAGCAGGAATTGCTTCCTCAGTGGCAATGGTATATATGATAAAGTCTTTCTCAAAATCCGGTTTCTCCAGAATCGGTGCAGAGACGATTGCTTTATTAATCCTAAGGAAATAAATCTTGACCTTATTTTTCCAAGAAAAAGAACGATCCTACTTCAGAATATTATGGATTGGTTTAACCATGACATCAAAATCATGAACAAATCTACAGAAAAAATTAATAATGCCCATGAAATCTTTAACTTCTTTCTTGGAGGTGGGGGTAGAGAGGTTTAGAATGGAAGTAATCCTCTCTTGATCTATAATCATCCCTAAATCAGAAACAATTTGACCGAGGATCTTACCCTTCATGACACCAAAAATAGACTTGGAAGGATTTAAAGAATTGCCAAACTTTCTACCATGCATGAGAACATTTTTAATATGACCAAAATGATCCAACTGGTTTTTAGAATAAACAGTCAGATCATCAAGATAAAATTGGATAATATTACCGCTTAGATTCTCAAAATCTATCTACATAGACCTATGAAATGTGGAACCTGCATTAGATAAGACAAAAGGCATGTGTTCATAAGCGAATGTACCCCAACATGTGGTAAATGTGGTTTTATACCTATCAATCCTTTTTACCTTGATTTGATTATACCCATAAAAACTGCCAAGTAAGGACATCATTTGAGACCCTACAACCTGTTGTAAATTCATTTTCATATTAGGAATCAGAAAATGGTCTTTGACACTTGCTCTATTCAATGCATGGAAATCGACACATAATCTGATCTGGCCAGTAGTTTTCCAAATAGGAACTAGGTTTGAAACCTAGTCAGAATACTTAACTGGAAAGATTATATTAGCTTTCAACAAATTTTCCAATTCTTTTCTAATAGTGGCTTCGAGCGCAGGGTTAATAGGTCTTTGTTTTTTCCTAATTGTTTTTACCCCTTCCTTGATAGGAATGGAATGTTGTATGAGAGCAGGATAAAAACCACGAAGATCCTCATATGACCAGGAAAAAAGTCTTGAAATTCACGAAGTAATTCTGTGAATCTCTCTTTTTCTTCATCAGAACATTGAGCACCTAATTTAATGATCTTTGGAGATTCAAATGTCCCAATATTCAAGGAAATGGTATCACCGACTTTCCTTTTCGAATCCTCTTCCTTATGTGATTCTTTTTTGCCTACATCACTTGAAGAAAATGAACTTTCAAGAGGATTCAAGCCTTTGGGAAATTTTTTATATTCAATAGAGATGATTTCTTTGGGCTTAAATGATTCATTTTGTATGAAATCACAAATTCCTTCATCACTCAGGAAAACTTGCCATGATTCTACGTTATTAGGGATGTGAGGAAGATATAGATATTGAAATGTACAATAAAGTCTTTGAGGTAAAATATGTCGGGTAGGGGATGCTGCAAAACAAATAACCTATCAACCATTGAATTAAGTTCCCTCTTAACATGAGTGATGTTAAATGATAACATATTTGAAATCAAAATCCAAGCAACTTGAGTATAAAATTTAAGTAACTTATTTCTCGGTGAATAAATCTTACGTACAAGATTCACAACAAGTTCAGAATCACCAAATATTGTAAGGTGGCCACAACCAAGGTTATATGAATTTCCAATTTCTAACAATAAGGACTCAAGATCGGTGACATTGTTTTTGCACGCAAATTCCAACCTATAAGAGAAATTTTGGATTTTACCTATAAGATAATATAAAATGATGTCAAATCCATTACCTTCATTTTAACATGAGCCATCAAAATGCATGTGCCACATGCCACCATCAAAATCAATTGGTTCAAGCATAGTGTCACCTTCATCAGCAAAGATAAAGTACACTCCCAAATATTCTTCGAGATAATTTACATTAGGTTGGGGAACACTCTCTATATATGGTGAAATTCTTCCTTCCCTAAGGACTATAATTTTCTTCTCATTCCGAGGGATGGAAAAATGTGTAACATCAAGTGAAAGGTATCCACCAGTTAAGGCTTTCCAATCTCTTCCTAAAATAATTGAATAGTTACTCACCGACATATCAATTACTTGGACTAGACCTGCCATCAATTAGGAAACAATGAGCTATTTTATCCATGATTTTTACTGATATATAGAAAGGGTTTTTTTTTACAGGGTTCTATTATGGGACTTATCAGTAAATGCGGACATAAACAAATCTCCCTAGATCCACCTATATCTAGAACAAAATAGAACAGGACATGACACTTTCCCTAAGCTCTAATCATTGAGTTTACTATTTAACAAGAGATAGGCAACATATCGTTTAAATATCACTTCCTCTTGCCGTTGTCATCCCAGCTTCACCCTGATGCTCCTGTGATGTTGAATCTGCAAGGGAACACAAGCCAACCAAAGTGAAAGAAATATAATATACTCAACGAGAACCTATGTATGTGATCAAGGAATCATACAATAAAACAAAGCAAGTTTTATGGGAAAGAAACATATCATTGTATTATATTAAAGTGAAAGTGGAGATTACAACCAAAGCCTTGATGTTTCAAGGTCCCCTTTCGATGACCCTTTTCTCCAACACACACACTTACTCCAATCTTGAATGAAGAATATCCATAATGACTTGATGAAATGAAATGAGGCTCTCAAGAATGATCCAATGCATAATTATCTATACAATCTTAACATATTCAACCTTCATTAAACTTAGCCTTTTCCATGAGAAATCCATCTTTATATAAGGGAGAGAGAGATGGTTAAAGATATTAGGACGATCCCACCAAATCAGAGAAGCGAGTAAGATCCAAACCATACGGATGCCACCTCATCTTCTAGAAGATCCCCTTCTAGAACCTTCGTGAAAATTGACCTTTTCTTAGCCTTTTGACATCATTGCACCCTAGCTGTAGAGCAACCTGCAGAGACGTCGCATGCCAGTTTTATAGAAGAGGGCGACGATCAGGCATCATTGCACCCTGTGTATGGTGCAACCTGCGATGACCTTCTGTAATGTGGTTTTTGAAAAGAGAAAGTCAGTCACTTTCCTCATGAAGAAAGCATTTTTTTGGGAACATGAGCACATGTTGTCAATGGATCACTGGGGTGACCAAAATAATGTGTAATAGAATTCCCCCCAAAGTATGAGGATGGAACTCATGACAAATGAAATACTTTGTAGAATGTGTGTGTCAGAAACAAAGAGTGCACCGATTGGGAACTTGCAAACAATCAAGCATCAACATAATAATATACCATTGTCTGAGGTAGGCATTCCCATACTCAGATTACAAAGTGTCAAATGAGTCATGGCCAGTAAATATAGACCGTGGATCCATGTCATTCTGAATTGGCATAGCCACCAGGAATACACTATGGATCTACGCTCTAAAATGACTCAAATTCAGACATAGCCACGAGACATACAAAGTGGATCTATGTGTCAATACAAATTATGAATACTCTGTCGCAACCTGGACTAGAATGGTATGATCCAGGGTCTTCAATTCCATTGTTCTTAAGTACAAATCTAACCATGTGATTACAGGTGTTGAAGTTGAACATAGTAGAAACCACTTGATTACCGGTCAATGATGAAAACCATTAACAAGTGTGAGGTAAATCACCATTAATGTCAATGAATCCCAAGGTACCCCAGTACAATCCAACGAATGTGAATAAATGAGTTGAAGTCGAACACTCGATGGAATCTTCCAATCAGAGGTCAATGATGTGAACCCACTATTGAAAGCGAAGAAACCTGCCATTGAGGCATGCAAGATCTAAGGTACTGAATGATTTCTAAGTCTTGTTCTTGGATAATGAGCTGAAGTTGACAGGAAACGACTCGTCACAAAAGGGCCTTGATGTATCCCCCATCAATGACATAAAATAAGTAATATATTTGAAGTAGATCAGAGTATGAAAATGGTTCTAAACTGACACAGGGAAGGATGACATGGTAGAATATTTATAACTGCAGATGGCCGAATCGATAGAAGGCTTGTTCAGGTTAGACTTCTCTTGAACATATGAATGCCACAACAATGGTCTTGGCAGCATCGACCCAAGGAGGACTCAACATATGGACATGTGGATGGTCAAATGAGAGACAAATGCATTTCCCAACCTAGATTCAATGATGAAAGGGGGTGTCATGTTCAAGAGCGACTATTACTGCCACTAACACATATATATAGACATATTTCTTTCCCAATTTCCCCCCACCATTTATGGCGAGTACCTCTTTATTTTTATGCAAGATTGAGGAGGATAACATATGCTTTTTGATGTAAGCTCATCCTTTGGACAATTCCCTCAGAGTATGTTTAACGAACCCTAAGAAGGAGTGGTTCGGTCCCATATGGGCCTTTCGATGTTTGTTTAACGAGTCCAAAGAGAGAAAACTCAGGGTTTTTTCATGTTTAGAGAATCTGAAAAACACTTAAAGAGAACTCCACAAATTCATTTTTCGTAAGTTAATGTGATGAGACCAAAAAAGTGATAACCTACCGCTCATCAAATGTTTTCTTCAAATACTTTTATGAGTGTGAAAAGAACAAGGTCGCTCGGCAATATTTTTGTTTTTACGGAGCGTGAAAAGAGCTTAAAAGATACTCCACAGGTTTCATTTTTCGTGTTACCATTACGAGTCCGAAAAGGCGATAAAAGCATATTTGGTTGCATTCTCATTGATTAATGAGCATGATAAAGAACAAAAAATAAGCTCAGAGTTTTTCCTGAAAAACCCTAAAAGGATCTGTACAAGTGACAAATGTATGAAAACAAATCAAAAAGCATATCTGTGTTCCAATGTTTTTACTCCTAGACTTTTCATCTACAAAAAATCAAACACTTGCAACGTCGTTAGGACTTTAGGGTTTAGGTGAAATATATAAAATAATATAAAATATAAATGAAAAAGTGAAAAAGCCAATAAAATGGGTAAAGACTTCATTTCACTTTTCCATTCGTTATTTCACCCAAAGTTTGTTCCAAAACCCCCAATTTACCTCGATTTTCCATTGCGGATTGCGGAAGGCATGATTGATCATTCAATGAATGGTCTTCACAAAATAGGTAATTTTCATCTCTTCCAACTTTTCATGGATCAACATTTTCTTTTTATTGGTTAAAAATGATTTTTTGAGTTAAGTTTTCAAGGGTACTTATGTGCGGAGGTCGTCGCAAGAGGCCTATATCGGGCCTTGCAACGACCCAGGGTCATCGCAGGAGGCCTTAAAGCTAGCATGAAATGACTCCGCACTGTACGAATGCCCAAGCCTTCGACGTGCACAGTTCAAAAAGTTTTTAAGATGTATTTTCCAATAAAAAGTTTCCAGGGAAAAGATGAAGATGCTAATCTCTCTTTAATGTTCCATTGTAGGTTTTCTACGGTAAAAAATGTTGGAATGACAAGAGAGAGAGCATGAGGAGGAAGACTACTTTTTTGGGAATGACTTGGGAATAGTAAATTCCCTCTGATAGTGTGGACTGTTAAAATTCTTCAAAATTCAGGGCATGAGGGCCCAACTGAGGTTACTCAAATACCTGGTTCACATGTTGGATGTGAACGAACATGTGTTCCATGCGGGTTCTCACATTCTTATGATAGATATCAAGGATATTTACTTATTGAATGGGCTATCTTGTCGTGGGTCCCGAGTTACGCTTACAGTTAGCAGGGGAGGTGCCTAGCCTATGAGCCACTATATCAGGGCCCATTATGTGTCAGGCACTCAGAAGCATAGTGACAAAGTCGCTATAAGAGATGTCTGAGAATTTCCTATAGACCATCCTTTACACCATCACACACATGGTAGGGTGTGTAGATCCCCATATGGATCTTCATTGCTATTTTTAGTATGCGTTGGAATGTATGGAGCCCTGAGTTTTCAATTGGTGTGAAGGGGTTCTTAGAAGCATGAAAAAACAATTGACCAAGTGCAGGAATGGTGAGCTGAAATAGTTTGGACACGGTTCGATTTTGGTTTCCTTCTTCTTGGAGAGGGTCCCATCTTTGCGCTTGTAGGTAGAGTGGGGTATACTTTCCCCACAAGATCCAAGAATGAAGAGGTGGGTCGACCTCATGGCACAACATGTGACTAGTCCTATCATCATGTATAATGATGTTTTCTTTGACTGGTTGAGGACCCAGATGCTTATGGTTGACGACTATGCCTATGATGGACTAGAATTCCATGGAGATCAAAACCTGGTTCTTCCTAAAGGTTCCCAATGGGGGGACATAGGTAAGAAGGAAATTTTTGTTTTTATGATGTTTTGTGATTTTTAATATAATTTTTTTTTATATGTTGTTTATTCAATGACTAATCAAGTGCTCTTTGATGATGCAGACGTGGGACCTTACCGACCTCCAGGTTCATCCCACATCTAGAGGCGAGGGAAGAGAGTTGATGTAGTAGGGGTAGCTGTTGCTGACTATGATATCCTAGAGCATAACCTAGAGGGGCTTACAATGAACATCCTGAATGCCTCCATCGACGATATCCCGAGGCATTATCAACACCATACAGTGGGCGTGTCTTCTTCCATCGGTCAACTTCTCCATAGAGTAGCACGTGCAATCGCATGTTATAAAGAGCAACATCCTTGATGATCTACTGTATATGAAGCCATGTGCTTCACATTTTTGATATTTTGGTCTTTGGAAAAAACCACTTTTTGTGACACTTTTATCGTTATCTATATATGAGACTTCTACTGGATTACTTGTTGTATATACAAAGTGTGATTAGATTTTATAAATGTCTCAAATGTATGTCTAACACATAATTAGCCAAAGCATCTGTTAATGTATTTAGACATCTAGGAATGTGTTGATATTCGATGTAATCAAAATGATGTTCCAAGAGGCGAATTTATAAATATACCCTTAATAACGTAGGACTTCAAATGGAGTAAACATTACTCAACTGTAGGACTACTAAATGTGAATTGAGTCATACAATAAGATGATAGATTCCGAGTGAAACAATGTCAGTCAATAATTCGATGACTACACTCTATTGCACAATATTGTTAGTTGCATGACCAAGGAAAACACCATGTAGACTGATCGATTCATCCGTAGGTGCATAGATTTCCCAAGCAACAGATGCTAAGTTCTGAGTACTACGACTAGCGCCATCAATGAAGCCAATGTAGGGTAGCGAAGACAATGACATATAGAAACCAAGCACAATGCAAGGGAAGCAGTTGAAGGTTGAAACCAAACAATGAAGAAGCACACAAGAGTATGATACACTAAAAGTATAAGCACTCATGAAAAACTGACTTAAGCATAGTACTTCTTTAAGTAAATCCCATTTTTGGGTTCACTCAAAGGGATTCCATCATAATCAACTAGCTCATAAGCTCCCTTCTCCAACACACGTTTGAAAATGTAAGGACCACGACACATGGCCTCGAATTTACCAACCTCTATCAAATCAAGATCTTGTTCGTAAAGAAGAACAAGATCACCTTCAGAAAAAACACGTGGCTTGACATGTTTGTCATATTGGGATTTAACACGTTTCTTTAGAGTTTCAATAACTAAGGCAGTATCATGACGTGTTTCATCTAGTTGCATAAAATACAAAAGATGTTCTTTTTCGACAGAGGTATTGGGGAGAAGTTCAACAACCAGTTTCGAAGACAATATTTTACATTCAATAAGCAAGATAGTCTCGATACCATAAACTAGTTGGAAGGGTGTAAACCCCTTGGTATACTTAACAGATGTCCTATAGGCCCATAATGATGAAAACAACATTGTGTGCCAACTTGTCTTATGAATTCCTATCATCCTTCGAAGCATAATAATGAGAACTTTGTTAATTGCTTCAACCTGGCCATTGGCCTGTGGATAATAGGGGGTTGAGTTTTCATGGTGAAGACCCAACTTTTCAATAAGTTCAGACACCATAAAATTCTGAAAATGACTACCGTGATCAATAACGATGGCTTGAGGGACACCAAACCTAGTAATGATATGATTGAATATGAACAATGCTGCAGTTTTCTCGGTGTTATCGAATGTAGGCATCACCTCGGCCCATTTAGTGAAATAATCCACAACTACAATGATGTATCCATGCCCCCTGGTTGAGTGAGGGTTACATGCCATGAATTCGATGCCCCATTTGGCGAATGGACCAATGGAAACTACAGGATGTAAGGGAGAAGGATGAGATCTTATCTTGTTATTATAAGTTTTGCAAGCATGGAATTTTTGGATGACATTAATGCAGTCCTTAAACAAAGAAAGCCAAGAATAACCCACTCGTAATATATTTTGGGTAGTGGCATACCCAGACATATGACCGCCACATGCTCTAGAGTGATAGTCATTCAAATCTTTCTCAACTTCATCGTAATTAAGACATCGTTGAAAAATGGAATCAACACCACGACGGTAAAGAGTATCACCTAAAATGATGTATTGGCAGGCTTGATATCGTATACAACGACGATATGTGCTAGATAGATCGAGCCAGAAAGTTTGAGTATGGAGATAGATAATGATATCTCCATACCTTACATCATCAGAACTGATCTGAAAAAGGGATTCTTCAGGCAAGGAATCCTTTGCCACATTTTCTATCTAAGTGGAGGGAAGGTCACATATCAATTTGGCGAAAACCAAAGATTTCTTTGACTTAGCGCGTTCAAACTCCAAGTCAAAATCCTAGAGAATCACCATCCATTTGGAGTACTTTCCCCCTAACAACTTTCGAGTAAGGAGATGTTGCATGGGGTTGCAATCGGAAATAATGGTGGTTCTGCGTAATAAGATATAATGATGAAAACATTGGACAGCTTGAACGACTTCCAAGGCTAGTTTCTCCACTCAAATAGTATATCACATGTTCATCATGTGAATCATCCTCTTGGACTAATACCATAGAAATGGTAGAGTCTAAAGCAGCTAAGTAGAGGAAGTAATCTCGGCTATAGTCAGGGCGAAATAGTAATGGTGTATGGGTTAAGGAAAGTTTCAAAGCTTCAAAGGCTTTGTTTGAAGTATCGTCCCATACAAAATTGTAACCTTTCGTGAGTAGCCGAGTGAATCCTTTCGTCAGTTCAACATAATTGGGGATGAAACGACGCAAAATTTTTGCCTTCCCTTGCAAACTTTGGAGATGGCGTAGTGTGGAAGGAGGAGGTAGATTGAGAATGGCCTCAACCTTCAAGGGGTCTACTCAAGTCTCATGTATTGACATGATAAAACCAAGAAGTCGATCAGACTCCACACAAAAAACACATTTGTGTGGGTTTAAGCAGATACAATAATAACGACAACGTACAAAAATGGCCCTTAAATGTGTCGAGTGATCTTGGTGACGCATGAAATGCACCAGTAGATCGTCAAGATAGGGTTGTAAAATGTGCTTAATATCATGGAAAGCATAAGAAATAGCGCGCTGAAAAGTTGCGCCAACAATCTTGAGACCGAAGGGTAATTTGTGGTAGGCAAAGGTTCCCCAAGGGAAAATAAAAGCGGTCTTGTGTTGGTCCGCGGGTAAAATATTAATTTGATTATAGCCCGAGAAACCATCCATCAGAGAGAATATTTCATTGTCAGCACAATCGTCAACAATCTGGTCAACGAAAGGGGTTGGGTAATTGTCCTTAGGACAAGCCTTGTTGATGTCCCTATAATCTACACAAACACGGATGATACCTTGTTTCTTATTCATCAGAACTAGATTGGATACCCGCTCAGTCAAAGCCACGGGATAGACAAAGCCATCTTTAAGAAGTTTTTCAACTTCAATATTGATAACAACAACTTTGCGTGGATGCACTGGGTGAAGTCTTTGGCTAATGGGTTTAGCGTTCGGGTATGTCTTAATCTTGTGCACAACAGTATCAGGATCAATACTTGGAATTTCTTCGTAACTCCAGGAGAAAATGTCACAGAATTATTGGAAAAGGGCTTTATAAGTGTGGACCTCATCAATAGAACATGAGGCCCCAATGTGAACATTCTCCATGACTCTGAGTTTAATTGATATGTTTAGAGGGACGATAGGTGAAATTTTTCTCAAGTTCCCTTCGTACAAAACATCATGTGTTGAATGAGGAACTGAAGAAATAACAACGGTCGATGGAGTTGAAATCCATTGGTAACTGTCTATGGTGTCACACTCAAGGAAGAGAATGGAGTGATTATGTCCATCATCCCATGGGGTATCTTCCATAGACATGAATGGCATGATCATCTCATCAGTAGGAAATATCACGTGGAACAGATCAAGAGATGAATCACAGAGAGAGGGGGGAGCGAGGGTTGTCGATTGAATAGCTTGATAAGCAGATTTGACCGGACTTAAAGGTATCTTGTCATCATAACAAAGGTAATTTACAGGGATAGGTACTACCCATGGGTCATAGGACGCAGGGGTTTCACGTATAGTGGTGGATATCATGTTAATAGAGGCAATAAAGGGAGGAGGAATATCGGGTGGTGGGATTGGAAATGTACCCATCAAAGTTGAATATTTCAAAAGACCCACTCTGAAATTCTCATAACCAAGGGGTGTCTTCGAGATAAAGGGGACGTTTCTAGTATGAGAATCGAAATTAAAGAAGGCCATTTGGTCAACAATAACGACCTTTCCTTGGTGCGGGAAACGTAACACACGAAAAAGGGTTGACACAACTGTGTGCATGGAATCAATCCAACTACGGCCAAGTAAAAGGTTATAATATAGAGGTGAACCAAAGATCTCAACCTCGACACTGACCAATTTACCTTCCAATGTAATAGACAATGACAGAAGAACACCGTAAGGTTTAAAATCTGTACCATTGAAGGCCTTAAGTGTATTGTGTGATTCAGTGAGGGTAGGAGAGCCAATAGCTTTCCAACAAGTGACAAACATAATGAAAGTTGAGGCTCCTTCATCAATAACAGTTCTACATATATTCTTGTTTTCAACAACTCAGATCTGAAATGTTAACTGAGGAGGAAGCTTTGGAATGTGATCTTCCAAGTCAAAGATTATTAAGTTAGTATATGTGGGATCAATTCCACCAATGGATTTTAACAACGCCTTCTGTTGAGCAATAAAACTTTGAAGGACTTTGAGAGTTGACATCGCAAAGGGTTCTTGTGAAAGGTCTTCTACAATACTGTAGTTTTGGGAAGCACGCACGTGAGGATTAAACACAGACTTTTGAACAATGCCCTTGGGAGGGGGGCAAAGAACTATATCGAGACCCAATCATTCGAGATGAAGAGGACCATTTGGAGGTGAAGTTGGGGGAGAAGGTTGAACCAACTAAGGTGGTATATCATCAACTTTCTCTTTTAACAGAGAGTAATCTTTGGCTCGAGTTGCGACTACAACTTTGTACTTTTTAGAGTCACCAGTACACATAAGGACATAAGATGAGGTAGAAGGAGAATCTTGGTCATGAATGACCAGTTGGGATTTATGATGAGAAGGGAAAGGTTGTGACAAAACAACATGTGTAGAAGGATTCTCAGTCCCTTGGAGGAACTTAGTAACCTCAGCACGTTGTGGACAATATTTTGTGTAATGATCATCACCACAAATAAGGAAGGAGTAACGAGGTTTACATTTATATTTCGCGTCAGCGGTTTGAGTTTTGGATTTATCAGATTGTGGATTATTATTCTTTTCCTCCTTGTTCTCACCCTTTCCTTTATTTTTATTTTTATTTTTCCCGGTAGGTGTGGATTGAACAGAATTAACCTCAGCAGTCTTACCGGTGGAAGGAGTAGGAGTAGGAGTATTTTGGGTATTAGAATTATTAGATTTGGGATTGGTGTGACCGGAGTGTGCAGACTAGGTCTCAACATGAAAGGTGTTGATCACACCATCAACAACATGAGAAGCTACTAGAGGTGTTGGGGTAGGGTTTGTGGAAGGACGAGGGGCGTCAGGGATCAAATCATAAAGTGTTCCCATTTGCGAATAAACAATATCTAGGTACTGAGCATGACTAATCACCTGCTCTTCAGTGACAACACCTGTAATGTCCCCCACCTCTTGAGGAAGAGGTTTGGAAGACTCAGTGGTCTAGGTGTCCCCACTAGATCATAGTCTCATACTGAGGGGAAAATTCAACTAAACTAAGGTTATATTCTTAAGTTGACTTAATAAAAAGGTAAAAAAGGAGCTAAAAGATAACTCAACTAAGAAATAGAAGAGCTGGAGTTGGAGTTAGGGTTAACTCTAGGAGTTAAGTTAACTCAATTGGAAAATAGAAGGAAAAGTATAAAGAGAAGGCAAGGGTGCACTTCTTGGGGATTTTGGATTTGGTATTTGCTTGTTATTTCTCTTGAGCATACAGTTTGGGGGTTTTGTTGTACAAACCCTTGTGAGAAACTCAATGGTGAAAGATCCACTCACTTGTTCCGCAGCTTGGTCTTAGGGATGAAAGACTCCACCCACACCATTCTACACTCAACACACTTCCATCTATCGCTTCAGAAATTCTACAGGGTTGTACCATTCATGTATTTCCATCAAGGGCGCATCAAGATCTAAAGAAGGGTTCGATCCAGATGATCAGCAGAGCCCTTGGTCATTCCGACACTTGGGTTTTATTTACAGGGTCCCAACCATCATTTTGAGGGATTTTCCGGAGAGTTATCACCATCAATTATTTAGCTTCAGATTGTGACGGCTTGGAGGCAAGAGGAAGTCCTGTGATTCAGTCTTTTCCAGATATAGGAAGATCTACTTGGAATCTGGGTCCGAAAATTCTCATACGGGTTTCCCATAGCCCGATCTACATTCTTGGAGAGTTTCAAAGCATTTGGAGGTCTTCTTCATTAGGGCCAAGTTATCTAGGGTTTCAGGCATCTAGGAGGGTGCAACTTCTTTGAGGATTCAGTGGTTTGGAGGGGTTTTCCTTAGCCGTTTGGCTTGAAACTTCACGAGGAGGTTGCTAGCACCCAGATCTATCATTTGGTAGAGTTTGGACTCATTTGGAGTCTTCCTTCATCAGGGCTGAATTATTGAGGGTTTCAGCTATCTGTTAGAGCGTGGTACCTTCCAGACTGAGGATCTTGGGATTCATACGGCCTGGGTCTACTTGTATTAGTCTTCATCTCTCATCCAACCTTTGGAGGCTTCTTTTGTATTGACGTGAGCATTTTGTAGCAACTCTTATTTCTGATCTATTGGGCCATCTGAGGATTATTCCATATCTGCTCTATATTGTATCTGATTCCTGCTTCTTATAATAAAAGGTCATATCTATGCTTGTGTTTTCTATATATTGAGTATATTGTGATCTTCATGTGTTGGATAAATCTTGTATAAACTCCACTTAATAACTGAACAACTTCAATAGTTAGCTGCACATCAAACACAACAGTGGTAGTTAGTGGTTTCAAGTGAAAAATTAGGCTTGGGATCATTACAGTGGTATCAGAGCTCTGATCCTCCAAACCTGTGGAGGGATTGACGTATGCAGAGGTACAGTGGAATTTTCAAGGGAAAAAGGAGGAAACCAACCAGTGAAACATAAGCCAAAATGGAAGGTTCAGGGGATGACCGTGAGCCCTAGGGCTTGGCGTACTTGGCAGCCGAATTCAGTAAGTTCCAACAAACCTTAAACCTCACAGAAGGCAACTTGGTCCACCATCTACAGGAGAACCAGGAAATGAACCAAAGGGGGCAGGCCGAAATCACTGAAACCTTGAAGAAGGTAGATGGAAACCTAAAGAAGATTGATGAGAACTAGTCCCGGATAATAGATCTCTTGATGCAAATGACTCATTAGGGGAAGGACCCTGGGACGAATGGAAACAGGGTAGCTAGTGGATCTGGTGGATCTCATGGGGAGATCAGATATAATTTGGAGAGAACTCCCAGGTCTGAAGGGAGTCATGGAGGAGGCACGTCCTATGGGCAGATGGGTAGCAGGGCCAATCCTAGGCCATACATGCCCATGTTCACTGATGAACAAGGACAACAGGAAGAGGTGGATGACTTCATTGAGCAGATGGCATAATGTACTAAGGAGTACTATGGGTTGGATATGGTGATTCAAAAGCAGATGTCCTTGGATCAATATTGCCAACTCAAGTTCATAAATAAGCCTAGGATGAAGCACATGAACAACTTTGAGTTTTAATGAAGAGAAGGGAAGATAGAGATCCCTTACTTTGATGGTATGACCAAGATGACAACACAGGCATGGGTGCAGAAGCTGGACACCTATCTGCAACGCAACCCCATGAGGGAGATGGAAGCCATCAAGTTTACCACTATGTACTTGGATGGCAAGGCTCATGATTGGTGGTATCATGGACTCACCACTCTTGGCCACAATCATATAGTGTCTTACATAGAGTTCACTCAGAGGCTCATTGACAGGTTTGACCAAGGAGATCCTGAGCTACATTTCCGAGAGCTCACACAACTCAAGCAAACTGGTACGACTGAAGCATATATTGATGAATTTCAAAGGTTGGCAGTGATGGTGCATGATATGTCTCCCACTAGGCTCATGATTCTCTTCACAGAGGGGTTGATGGAACCATTAAAGGGTTGGGTCAAGGCTTTCAAACCCACCAACCTACAGGAGGCTATCTGGAAGACAAGGGATCTAGGACCAGCAGCTAAGCCTAAATTTGTTCCTAGGCCATCTCTTAACAATGGAGGAAGAGACCAAAGACCTCCATTGAATCAGGAAGGACATGACCCAAGGGGTTTTGATAGGGGCCGTGGAAGAGTAGATGAGAACACTAGGAGGGAGTTAAGAAGGAAGCAACTTTGCTTCACCTGCAAAGAACCATGGAATCCAGCACACAAATGCATGGGCCGTGGTCAAGTGCACTACATTGAGGTCACTTCAGACAACAAGGAGGAAGAAGATTTCGGCCAGATACAGAACATGAAGGTTGAAACCATTGAGGAAGTAGAAGAACAGATCACATGGCAGGACAATATGGCCACCTTGGCATCTATCAGTGGAGTGCCCAAGTATAACACCTTTCGAATGAGGGGGGTCTTGCAGGGACATAGAGTTTCGGTTTTGATTGATGGGGGCGCTTCTCACAACTTCATTGATTCAGTGTTACTAAAAAGAAGGCACATACCCACAGTAGAATTTGAAGGGTTCAAGGTGGAGGTAGTAGGAGGAAGCACTATGCCCTATGACAGATACATTCCGAGCATGAAGCTTACCTTGGGTAGGCATGAGTTGATACAAGACGTCTATGTCATGGACCTTCTGGATACCAACATCATCCTAGGAGTTCAGTGGCTCAGTACATTGGGGCCTATCACCACCAACTACAAAACCATGGAGATTTAATTCACAGAGGAGGGTGGACGGAAGGTAGTGCTTCGGGGCATGACAGGGAATGCTGCAAAGGTAGTCACAGCCAAGAGGAAGGAGGCCATATTCCAGAGAGATGAGATAGTATACGCAACATAATGCAGGGTTGCAACACGTATGGATGAGCAGGGCAAGGTTCACTACACCCCGGAGATCAAATAAATCCTTGACAGGCACCACAAGGTGTTTGGACCTATTCCTCCAGGTGTGCCACCAGAAAAGGGGTTTGAGCACATCATTGAACTAGAGGCAGGGGCTAAACTAGTTATCACCACACCCTATAGACATCCAAAGAAGTATAAAGATGAGATAGAAAAGGCCATCAGGGAACTTCTAGACATGGGACACATCAGTCCAAGCTCTAGCCCTTTTTCTTCTTCAGTGGTCTTGGTCAAGAAGAAGGATGGGACGATGAGGATGTGCATTGACTTCCGGGCCTTGAACAAAAAGACGATAAAAAATATGTATCCTATACCCAAGATTGATGAGTTGCTTGATGAGCTGCATGGAGCTATTTACTTCACGAAAATTGACCTTCATTCTGGCTACCATCAAATCAAGATGAGGGAGGAGGACATCTCGAAAACAAATTTCAGGTGTCATTATGGCCATTATGAGTTCTTGGTGGTGCCCTTTGGGCTAACCAATGCCCTAGCCACGTTTCAGTCTTGCATGAACCATGTGTTCAACAAACAACTAAGGAAATACTTTCTAGTATTCTTTGATGACTTGCTCATTTATAGCAAGACGTGGGAAGAACACCTCTGACATGTGGACCAAATTATGTCGATCATGGAGGAACAATCGTTATATGCTAAAGAATCCAAGTGTGAGTTTGGGATGACAGAGGTGCTTTACTTGGGACACATCATAGGAGAAACAGGGGTACAGGTGCATCAGGAAAAAATAACAGCTATTAGGGAGTGGCCTACTCCTAAGACACTCATAGAGTTAAGGGGATTCCTAGGCATATGCACATACTACAAAAAATTTGTCAAGGGTTTTTCTCAATTATGTGCACCCTTGTCTTATCTGACTAAAAAGGGGGCCTTCAAATGGAGTAAAGAGGCTCAAGCCACAATGGAGAAGATGAAAGAGGTAATGAGCACCTACCCCGTACTAGCCCTTCCATATTTTGGCCTAACTTTCACCTTGGAGTGTGATGCCTCAGGGGAAGTCATAGGGGCCATGTTGATGCAGAATAGGCACCCTCTGGATTACGAAAGTTGGAAACTTAGGGGCCCTAAACTACTTTACAACATTTATGACAAAGAAATGCTGGCTATCATGCATGCACTAGCCAAATTTCGACAATATTTGGTAGGAGCAAGGTTTGTGGTCAAATCTGATCATAACAATCTTAAATACTTATTGGAGCAGAAGGATCTGAATGAAAGGCAGCAAAAATGGGTAAGCAAAATACAGGCCTATGACTTTGACATTGAATTTGTCAAGGGGAAAAACAACGCATTAGAAGATGCTTTATCTAGAAGGCCATTCGTTTTTACCATGTCAAGTATGTCAGTTGACTGGAAGGATCATTTGATGGTAGAATATGCAAAGGATCAGTTCGCTTTTCAGATATTGGATGGATAGATACAGGATGATAACTACAGAGTCATGAAGGACATCATTTATTACAAAGGCCAAATTTTCTTGATTCTTGGATCGGCTTTCAAAGCCAAGGTATTACATGCATGTCATAACTCACTAGTGGCAAGGCACCAGAGAATTGGTAAGACATACAGACAGGTGAGAGAGAGGTTCTCATGGAAGGGCCTCAAATAAGACGTGATTAAGCATGTCAAAGAATGCACTACATGCCAAGAGAACAAGGATGAGCACACCCACCCTGCAGGACTGTTGCAACCTTTGCCCATTCCTGAACACAAGTGGGAGAGCATATCCATGGAATTCATCACCATCTTGCCCAAAGCACGGGGAAAATATTGCATTTTTGTGGTAGTGGATAGGTTGAAAATTTTTGCACACTTCTTTTCCATAGCCAAAGACTTTAGTGCAACACAGGTGGCTGAGCTATTTTTCAGAGAGGTATTCAGATTACACGGCCTACCAAAGACCATTATCAGTGACAGGGATAGCAGGTTCATGAGTATGTTTTGGCAAGAGTTGTTCAGACTAGTCGGCACGGCATTGACTCCTAGCACCAGTTATCACCCTTAGACGAATGGCTAGACCGAAATAGTCAAAAAATGGGTGGAAGGCTACCTCAAAAATTATGTAGCCGATCAACAGAAGGCATGGGTCAGATGGTTTCACTTGGGGGAATACTGCTACAACACCACCCATCATGTATCCATATGCATGACACCATTCAGAGATTTATACAACTATGACCCAATCTCCTTTGTAGAGATTGCCTCTGGGGACAGCAGGGCACCAATGGTGCAGGATTGGGTACAACAGAGCCAAGACATCCTCCAAGAGTTGAAGGATCATTTACAGAGAGCACAGAACCAACAGAAGGTCCAAGCAGACAAGCACAGGGTGGACTGTACTTTTGAGGTTGGTGACTTAGTCTATTTAAGGCTCCAACCCTACCGACAGACTTCTATTAAAAGAAGTGGAGCAGAAAAGATACAACTGCACTTCTTTGGTCCCTACAAGATCAACAGAAGGATAGGGGCCGTAGCTTATGAGCTAGAACTTCCACAGGGCAGCCGAATACATAACGTCTTCCATGTATCCTGCCTAAAGAAATCCATTGGCCAACACATCACTCCCATTGAGGTACTTCCTCCCATGGATGAAGAAGGGTAGCTTGTGTTAATTTCGGAAGAGATACTAGAGGTTCGAGAGAAAAATCTCCAGAAAAGAAGCATTAAGGAGTATTTGATCAGATGGCAAGACTTACCCATTGAGGATGCCACATGGGAGAATGAACAACTGGTGTAGGAAAAAGGTTTTGAATTGCTTGAGGACAAGCAATTTCAAGCAGGGGAGACTATAATGTCCCCCACCTCTTGAGGAAGAGGTTTGGAAGACTCAGTGGTCTAGGTGTCCCCACTAGACCATAGTCTCATACTGAGGGGAAAAGTCAACTAAACTAAGGTTATATTCTTAAGTTGACTTAATAAAAAGGTAAAAAAGGAGGTAAAAGATAATTCAACTGAGAAATAGAAGAGTTGGAGTTGGAGTTAGGGTTAACTCAATTGGAAAATAGAAGGAAAAGTATAAAGAGAAGGCAAGGGCGCACTTCTTGGGGATTCTGGATTTGGTATTTGCTTGTTATTGCTCTTGAGCATACAGTTTGGGGGTTTTGCTGTACAAACCCTTGTGAGAAACTCAGTCATGAAAGATCCACTCACTTGTTCTGCAGCTTGGTCTCAGGGATGAAAGACTCCACCACACCATTCTACACTCAACACACTTCCATTTATCGCTTCAGAAATTCTGCAAGGCCATACCATTCATGTGTTTCCAGCAAGGGTAGATCAAGATCTAAAGAAGGGTTCGATCCATCTGATCAGGAGAGCCCTTGGTCATTCTGACACTTGGGTTTTATTTGCAGGGTCCCAACCATCATTTTGAGGGATTTTTTGGAGAGTTATCACCATCAGTTATTTAGCTTCAGATTGGGATGGCTTGGAGGCAAGAGGATGTTCTGTGATTCAGTCTTTTCCATATCTAGGAAGATTTGCTTGGAATATGGGTCTGAAACTTCTCATACGAGTTTCCCATAGCCCTATCTACATTCCTAAAGAGTTTCAGAGCATTTGGAGGTCTCCTTCATCAGGGCCGAGTTATCTAGGGTTTCAGGCATCTAGGAGGGCATAGCTTCTTTGAGGATTCAGTGGTTTGGAGGGGTTTTCCTTAGACATTTGGCTTGAGAGTTCACGAGGAGGTTGCTGGCACCTAGATATATCATTTGGAAGAGTTTGGACTCATTTGGAGTCTTCCTTCATCAGGGCCAAATTATTGAGGGTTTCAGCTATCTGTTAGAGTGTGGCACCTTCCAGACTGAGGAGATTGGGATTCATACGGCCCAGGTCTACTTGTATTAGTCTTCATCTCTCATCCAACCTTTGGAGGCTTCTTTTGTATTGACAAGAGAATTTTGTAGCAATTCTTATTTCTTATATATTGGGCCATCTGATGATTATTCTAGATCTTCTCTATATTGTATCTGATTCTTTCTTCTTGTAATAAAAGGTCAGATCTATGCTTGTGTTTTCTATATCTTGAGTATACTGTGATCTTCATGTGTTGAATAAATCTTGTATAAACTCCACTTAATAACTAAACAACTTCAATAGTCACCTGCACATCAAACACAACAGTGGTAGTTAGTGGTTTCAAGCGAAAAATTAGGCTTGGGATCATTACAACACCACCCATGGAAACATCACGAGCGATAGGTCCAATGGGTTATTTGGTAAACAACTCAACCAATAGTTGATCAAGAAGAGGAACTTTAATTAAATGTCTTCTTCTCCTCCACTCATGAATGTGATCAGAAATGTGAGTGGACGAGGATTGTTTGAAATAAATCAAAATTTTGGTTCCTGTCTCGTATCGAATCGACAACTAGTAATGTTTCAAAAAGGCCATGGCTAGGGTGTTAAATTCATTGAAGAATCTTCATGGTAACTCGATGTACCATTTTGCTTCTGAACCTGTGAGAGTTCATTGGAAAATTCGTAATCTGATGGAGTCATCCATAAAAGAGTTGGATGAACACCAGATATGAAAAGTCATAACATGATTATTCAGATCTTCTCCTGCTCGAATGCCAAATTTATAGGAATGTCAGACGATAACTTGGTGGGTATGATGGGCCAATAAGGAGAATGTAATATAGGATCATTCAAAATCCTAGACAGATAATCTAAATCCAAAGTGGCTAGAAAAGGAAACTGTCGGTTCACTTGAGGAAACTGGTAATTCTAAGGGGGAAGCCCCGTAGGTATACCAGTAGGACCATAAGAATTCTGCAGATAAGTAGAGAGTCCTGACAGATTTGGTTGTGGAGGATTTTGAGGCAAATATCCCACAGGGTTGGGTTGATTAGGTATGTTCCCTTGGAAAGGAACACTAGATTGAACGTTTTGACCCCAAGTGGGATTCAAAGAACCTGGACATGGTTGGTCGAGGTTGGGGGGTACAAAATAATTTACTTGAGGATGTTGCCCCCCAGAAGGTTGTGTATTTTCTTGGAAAGGAACATTCCAAGGTTGAGTTTGTAACACAGGTACGTTTTGTCCATAAAGTGGGTTATGGACTCCAACCTGAGATTTCCCCCCAAGTTGAGGTTGTGCCCCAATCTGAGGTTGTCCCACAAATTAAGGTTTCCCTCCAGCTTGAGGTTGACCTCCAACAGGAATCTGTAAACCAGAAGTGACAGAATGATTGGTGCCTCCAACTGGATTGGAGCCACTAGGGATAGGATGATGAGATCCTCCTAGAAAAGGTGGTGGAGGAACATAAGGCCCTCCAGAGAGTATCTGAGGTGTAGGAACAAACTAACTCGTAGCATTGTACCCAGGAAGAACAAAAATTTCAAAACATTCGGATGGAATCTGGGAAAGGATAGCAATGAAAGTATTCAGAGATCTATACCCAGGGGGAAGTGATGGATTTGTTCTAGGAGGAAGTGGTGTTCCAATTGGAGCTTGGGTAACAACCACATTTCCGGTAGAAACCATGGTAGCTTGTGGGGCCATAATAGAATGTGTTAAGAACAAAATATCAATATAGCATAGAAAAACCTTAGAAAAGGTACTCAACGTCTTGAAAAAGAGATAATTTCAAATAATAAGCCTCTTCAAGGGGGCAACCTCCTTTTACCCCACTTAAATGTTCAGGTACAAGATGATTCAAAATTAAAATGTATCCTTGGTATATATAGGAGACTAGGAGGTATAATTACAAATAATGGCCTAAAGCCGACATAAATAAAATAACATTACTAATATAATATGCCCCAATTAAGGGGTAATGAGCGAATATTAAATCTTAACATGC
>JASDQU010439611.1:11857-26590 GCA_032191745.1 Picea mariana
TTGTCACACAAGCTTCGTTTAGTCACAATCCAAAGTGATAGTCGTCGCACTGGTTCGAGGTGCCATGCATATTTTATTTTGCACAATATTCCACACAATACGTCACAGTCCATTCCATCACATTAGTTTCATATCAGTACACTCTACTGCACCATTCATCGCATTGGTTCAAAGCACCCTACCGATTTTCTTCTGCGCCATTGACCTTTCTCTGCACTATTGACCCTTTCATCCTTCAATCCTTCTATGCACTTTTTTTTATCCTTTCATGACTTCCTCTGTATATGCACCATACTTTCTGGGCGCAATGTACATTACTTCTTTGACATCAATGATAACATATGTGCAATAAAACCCCCCTTTTTCATTGATGGAAACAAATAGATCCTTCTTCTCTGTTCTAAAAGGTGACTGCCAAAAAAGTGGCCTTTTATGCTAAGATATACCATTTTGATTTGCACAGCTGCAAGATGATCTCCATTTAAATGTGCACAACTTCCAGATCAAACAAGATGATCCTCCTTTTGAATGTGCACAACTACCATATCAAATAAGATTCCCCCCCTTTCAGTGTGCACAACTTATACATCAATAACCTTTATGATATTCTCCCCCTTTGACAACAATGAAAAATCAGGACTTGAAATATTCTCTCGCCCATGCCTCTTTAAGTGCAGAGAACTACACTTAAACATAATACCATCAAGAGCCATAGAAAAATTCAACTATTCACATCTCCAAAAAAAAAATCTCCTTGATATTGCAACAAATGGGGCATGTTTCTACATAGTGAACTATGTTCTTTATTGAATAAGGGAATATGAGATCACCCCCATATTCTATATGAGATACTCAAAGGGTTCTCTGAGTAATGGATTAGTAAAAATATCTACAATTTTCTCTTTGGAAGGAAAATACTCTAATTTGACCACATGATCCTGAACCCGTTCTCTGAGAAAACGATATTTGATTGGTATATGCTTAGTATTAGAGTGTTGAACATGATTTTTAGAGAGATTAATAACAATTGTATTGTCACACATGATGGAGACAGGTTGATCACAAGGAACTTGGATATCCTTGAGATTTTTTTTAATCCAAAACACTTGAGTACAACATGATGTTGCTGCTATATATTTGGCTTCAGTTGTAGAGATAGATATGGAGGTTTGCTTTTTGTTGAGTCAAGACACCAAAAAATTGCCAAGGAAGAATGCACCTCCACTAGTGCTTTTTCTATCATCAATTATTCCCACAAAGTATGCATTTGTATAAAATGTGAGAATGAGGTTTGTTTCTTTTGGATATCACAAGACATATTCAACAGTACCTTGCAAATATATAAAAAATATTTTAACCGCAATAACACGAGTTTCCTTGGGATTGGCTTGAAACCTACCTACCAAACCTACTTCTTGTATGATGTCCGGCCTTGAAGCTATGAGATATATTAAACTGCCTATCATATAATTGTACATGGTTTGATATATTTATGAAGCATATTCATCCTTGCTAAGTTTACAACTGGTAGTCATGGGAGTGCTTACTAGTGCATAGTTTTCCATGCCAAACTTCTTCAAGATTTCCTTGAGATATTTTCTTTGAGAAATGAAAATTCCCTTTTCGGACTGATGAAGCTGTAAGCCAAAAAAGAAGGAAATTTATCGTAACATGGACATCTCTAGACCTTGTTGCATTGTAGTTGTAAACATCTTTCTCATTAATTCAATGTTACTTCCAAAAATAATATCATCAACATACACTACAATAATTAATAGATCATTACCTTCAACTTTGATATATAAGTTGCTATCAATTATTCCTTTTTTAAAACCTTGCTGGTGAAAATAATTGTCAAGTCTGTAATACCAAGATCTTGGAGCCTATTTTAGCACATACAGGGATTTATTTAATCGACGGTCATAATCCTCTTTGTCATTTAGAAGAAAATTTTCTAGTTGCTCCACATAAACTTCTTCCTGAAGATCACCATTAAAAAATGATGATTTAATATCCATCTGGTAGACTTTGAATTTTTTGTAGCATGAAAAAGCCAAAAAACATCCTGATAGATTCAATTCTTGCAACATCAACAACATTTTCTTCAAATTTCACTCCTTCTACTTGAGCATACCCTTTGCATACCAATTTGGCCTTATTTCTAACTATTTGTCCATCTTCTTTCAAACTATTTCTGTATAACCATTTAGTTCCAATTACATTCTTGTCATTTGGTCTTGGGATAAGATCCTGAGTCTTTTCTTTCTCTATTTGGTCTAGTTCTTCATTCATGACTTTCACCCAATGGTCACCTTGACTTGCTTGCATAAAATTTTGTGGCTCACTCACAGATAATAGTGCAAAGTTTACATAAATAAATGTATCTATTAGTTTTCTTCTAGTTTGTACACCTGCTTCCTTGTTTCCAAGAATTTGGTTCTCTGGATGATGTTTTTGAACATACCTATACGGGGTCGTTGGCTGTGATGTTTACATTCTATACTCTCCTTCTGAATCCTCCTGTTCTTGTTTCTCATCCATTCCATAATCTTGTAACTCATTTCTAATTGGTTCATCGTATCGATCATCAGGGTGTTGATTCCTCACTGAATGAAGTGGTCCCTCATATACCTTTACATCTATTCTCTCAATTATCTTATGGAGCCTTTTGTTGTAGCACTTGTATCCTTTATGTTTGGAGGAGTATCCTAATAGGATACCTTCATCATCTCTATATTCAAACTTACCTAAGTTATCTTCATTTCTTTTAATGTAGCACTTGCTTCCAAAATTTTTGAAGTGCTTTATTGATGTTGGTCTTCCATGACATAGATCATAAGGGGTTTTATCATTGTTTACTCTTATGTGCTCTTTATTGATAATGTTTATAGAAGTTTGAAAAACTTTTCCCAAAAATGTTTTAGGTACTTCTGATTCATCAAGCATGGCACTGGCCATTTCTTGAACTACTATGTTCATCCTTTCTACTACTCCATTCTGTTGAGGGGTTTTGTAAATAGAAAACTATCTCTTGATCCCATGCTTTTAACAATAACTATTGAATTCATCATAAGTGAAGTATCCTCCTATGTATGATATTAGGCACTTTATTTTTAAATACATTTTGTTTTCTACATGTGTCTTGAATATTTTAAATTTTTCAAAAGCCTCAAATTTATGCTTCAACAACTCAAGCAAAGTCATTATGGTATAGTAATCAATTAACAAAATAAAATATCTTTCACCTAGAGGTTATTATGTGATAGTAGGGCCACACATATCTATATGAATCATCTTAAGAGGTCGAGTGGTGGAGTGTTCTCTTACCATGAATTGAACTCTTTACTACTTTCCAAACTGACATGACTTACAAACAATATTCTCAGGTTTGGAAATTTTGGGCACATCTCTCACAACATATTTTCTTACTAGATTAGCAAGATGATTAAAGCTAAGATGACATAGTATTTTTTGCCAAAGCCAACTCTCATTAGTTTTACCAATGCAACATTTTCTTTGCCTTCTTCTAGAATATACACATTCCCTAAAGTTCTGACTTGTTTTACAACAGTGTTCCCCGGTCACACATTTGACTTACACTCAACAAGTTATGTTTCAGACCATCTACATACAATGCATTTTGTGCTTTGGTCTTTCCCTTCTTATATTCATCTAGTACAACAATTCATTTTCCTCTAATTCTAGTTGGAGAATTGTTTCCAAAAGTAACATTACAACCTTTTTCTTCAATTAGGAATTCAAAATTACTCTTGTCTCCTATCATGTGCTTGGATCATCCACTATCAATATACCATTGATTTTCGTGATTTTTGGCATATAGAGATAGTCCAGAATTTTTTCTTCCACCATAACTTGGTAAAATCTTCTTGTCTGATAGGAAGCATCTTGCTTCTGCATTCACTTTCCTTGTGTCCAAAATTATTTCATATTTGGAATTCAAGGTCAATTAGTAGAAGAGAGAAGACATTTTGATACATATCTATTCGAGTTTTAGTGAATCTCATTCCTACATTTCTGTTATGTCTAAAAGTTATGCAACTCACAACATTATGCCCAAAGTTTCCACAACAGAAACAATATCCATGAAATAATTTGGATTCCTTGGAATGAAAAACTTACTTGTATGAATCATTCTTTGTCTGTAAGCTTGATAAGATTCATGCACCCGTTGCTTCCTTTCTTCATATTTGTTTGCATAGTTGGGATGATCCAAATCTTACTTATTCATATAATCATGATCTTGAGATGTTGATGATTTGACCGATGCCTTGAAGACTATGTCCTTTATATTTGGTTGTTCTTTCCTAATGCTCATCTCATAAGAAATTAGAATTCCACAGAGCCTGTCCATAGTTAGTTGATCTATTTCATGCATTTATTTTATAGCATAAACCTTTAAACCAAGTCTTGAGGGAATAGATATCACTACCTTCTGAACTACTATAGCTTCTTTAATCTTGTCACCTATCCCTTTCACAGTGTTTACAGTGTCATATACTATGAGAAAGAAACTTGCAACACTTTCATCTTCACTCATCCTTAGACTTTCAAATTGCATTTTATGAGCTTGAATTTTGGCCAACTTTACTTTCTTGTCTCCTTCATAGTGGTTTACTAGCTTGTCCCATATTTCCTTTGCAGATTCCAATTACATCATTTTGAAAAATTATGTTTCTACAAGCCCACATTGGATATAATTCATATCTCTTGCATTATTGTAGTATTTTTTCTTACCAACTTCATCAGTTGGAAGGGTAGTTGGAATTTTATAACCATATACCAAAATATGCCATAATTCCATACCAAGAGACATCAAGTATGTCTTCATTATGGTTTTCCAAAATGAAAAGTTTGTTCCATTGAACAGAGGAGGTCTCGTTGAAGAAGAAAAGGAATCTTGTCTTTCCATATTTTTTGTGTGATCTTTCTTCCAGCTGTTAGGTTGTTACTTAAGGAACCTTCGCTTTGATACCAATTGTTATAACTTACAAAAATACTAAGAGGGGAGGGTTGAATCAATATTGCATCATATTTTTGAATTTTATTTCCTTTCAACAAATTAAAGTTATTTAGAAATGCTTACTTAATCAACAATATATGTAGAACATAAAATGAAACACAGAAAACACATTACACCACAATTTTTACATGGAATCCCAATGCGGAAGAAAACCACAAAACATCTTTCCTTATGTTCTTATGCAAGCACCAACTTACAATTTACAATTATTCATCTTGACAAGAACCCACCTATCACAGATAACGAGGATACCAATCCTCTCAGGAACTAAACTATCATAGATAATAAGGACACCAATCCTCTCAGGCACCAACCTGTCGCAGATAATGAGGACACCAATCCTTAGTGAGATTCAACTCACCCTAGCACCACCTTTCTACCCTAAATTCAGTTTTAAATAATGTTCTTACATAATTGGACCTTAAAATTAATTTGTTATATCTCCAGTTCAGTTTCATTGAACAATTACAGGTCCTTTTTATTCTCTTTTTATCCACACTTGAATAAAATAGAGAACATCCTTATTTATAATGATTTTTCCTTAGTTCCCCTTCCTATATGTGGATGCATAACAATTACATTGTTGACATGTTTTGACCAGATCAAAGTCCTGTCAGTTACACTTTTGTCTAACTAAAGTATCTAGACTCATGACATTTACATTATGGACCACTCTTGAATATATAAAGGTCATGTTAGTTGTACTTCTATATAAATAAAGTATGTGGATACGTGACGATTATATCGTGGAAAAATCTTGACTAGATCAAGATCTAGTTACAACTGGACATTCTTTTACTAAATGAAATAGACCAAATCTTCCTATGAATGAGCTCCAACTCATCTCCAAAAAAAAAACATGGTCTTATTAGAGCATGACACAACAACTCACATTTTGGTATATAGACAACCTACTATGCAGATAGAATAAGAGCCCAATTCTCAAGTTACAAGTCTTCATCCTTTCACACGTCCCCTCCAGTGCCCTTCACCTAGCCAGTATGTTCATCCTTTCGCATTCCACTCCATCAATTTTCACACGGGATTTGTTTAGTCACACTCCATTGTGTCGCAATGGATCAGGGTGCCCTACATATTTTATTTTGTGAAATATTTCATAAAATACATTTCAATCCATTCTGTCGCATTAGTTTCATCATACACTCCACTGCACTATTCGTCGCACTAGTTCAAAGCACCCTACAAATTTTCTTCTGTGCTATTGACCATTCTTTGTGCCATTGAGCATTTCATCCTTTGATCCTTCTGCATACTTTTTTTTTTATCCTTTCATGAATCCCTTTGTCTGTGCACCATACTTTGTTCCATACTTTCTACGGGCCATGTACATTACTTATTTGACATCAATGACAACATCTGAACAACACCTACTCCTTCTTTCATAACAAGTATCTGATCAGTACACCACAGTTCCTTGAACTGTGTTTCGTACTCACAGTTGTTCACCAACTCTCTTAGCCCGAAGTTGTTTGAACAACTATCATGCATCATCCCATTTGCTGATAAGAAGAGGCCCTACCATCTCATTTTCTTGGACCCCTCAAAACATCTATCTTCATGGATTCCCCTCCTTCAACAAAGAGCTCGTGCTAAAGCAATTTATCCAGTTTAGTTGTCAGGTTCTCTACTCTCACACCTTGTCATGGATCCCCAACCCTCCAATGGTAGAATGGCCAAGGATGCTTTCTTGGTATGGTCCTTCCAGAACAAAAAAAAAAAAAATAGAGAATTATACTATCTCTTGATGGACCCTCAATTCTATTTAGTGGTCAGTGTTTACTGGTGGGATTTAAATAGATTCCTTATTCCCCTCCAAAGACATTGGTGAAGGTTCTGGGGAAATCATATGGTTGCATGGAATCCAATTCCATCCTTTACCATGTGACCTGCTTAATGCATTCTAGGACTTGAGTCAAGTTGCAATTAAAACCTACATAGATTATTTTCTCTTACTCATGCCCGACCATAAGCACAACATGTTTCGCAGAACGGTGATTTTCTCTTACTCAAATTGTCCACCTTCATAACTTGTAGCAGTTGGCTCAAGGGTGATCCAAATAACAGTGGTGGGGGCCAGTTGGCACCCAAAGTTTTGGTTTCATTTTTGTGTGCATGAACAAATGAATTTGTGCGCACTCATTCCATATTTTTATGCACGCATAAGAAAATGCATGAGGAATGACAAAGAGTGTGCACCGGATTGAGTTTTGAAAGTGAAAAATGGGACTTAAATATTATTTAACACATGTCGGTCCTGGTTTTTATGCGCACACTAAATCAATAAGACACTCACCAAAATCAAGAAAATAATCATCAGGAAATCCTCTCGAATGATTACTTCCAGAAACAAAAGGGATCGTGGAGTTGAAAAAATATGAGCTAGAGGGGAAATTAAGATTTCCCATATTCTTAAAGGTTACATGGATTTCAGGAAGGTACCAAAAGCATGTGAGGTAGTTTTGTCATTTGAGCAAGTGGATCAAAGAAAAAAGAGACAGTTCTCTTGAGCATAGAAAGCTATAAAAGGAAGGAGTGATATCTCAAATGAGGCTAGCTATATTTTGATGAGAAGAGATTCCTTGATTCCTTAGTATTGAGCTTGCCCTGAGCCTGTTGTAATATTGTAATTATTTTGAATACACTTCTCTATCTATTATATGTCTGATTTTTGAGAAAAGGTACATTGCACATTGTGTTGTAATTATAAATATTTATATAGAGAAGATATGAATTTCTATGGTTGTCATATTCATATGTTCTGCATAATGTGTACCTCTATTGTTGTGGCATGATTCTAGTAATACATATGTGACAATTCTGATCCAATATGTGTCTATCATGTATGAGTTCAGTATGTGTGTGCATGGTTTTACTTCTTAGTCCTAACAATTTGTCAGATATGAGTCACATGGGTGCCAATCTCGATGAATATTCATGTGTTTATTCTTCATCCCTGTCACAAGACCTTATGGTATCTATGATCCTCTCTACATATCGGGTGAGACCTTCCTTAGCCTTGGTCGAGGATTGATATGCCAGTGCTCTGGGATTTTTGTTGGAAAAATTTGGACGAACCCTAGGTCTAAACTCCCCAACGTTAAGAAGGACTCCCACAAGCATGGATCAAAATGCCCAACACTCATCTTAGGGAGAACTAGTACTCTTTGTGAACAAAAAAGATAGACTTAAGGTTATTTTACATTAAGTAAAGATAAAAGAGGAAGACATCATCAAGACAACTCTCAAAACTAGGTATGGACAATATGAATTTGTAGTGGTGCCATTTGGAATGACAAATTCACCCCATACATTCATGTGTTTAATGAATGGTATACTTAAAAATTACCTGGATAATTTTTTCAATGTATTCCTAGATCACATTCTTATTTATTGAAAGTAATAGGTGGAACATGAAGATCACTTGAGGTTGGTTCTTCATGTGCTAAGAGAGAATCAATTGTATGTTAAGTTAAGAAAGCATTTTTTTACTAGAGGCAAATCAATTACTTGGGACAAATAATTTTAGAGGAAGGATTAGTAGTATATCCAAAGAATATTGAAACTATTAGAGGATGGGAAACACCTAAGAACATAAAATACGTAAGGTCATTTATGAGGCTTGCTGGATACGACATGAGATTCATATAAATATTGTCCAATATTGTCCATCCCATTACATCTTCACAAGAGAAGAGAATTGAATTTGAATGGTCCCGAAAGTGTGAAAAAATCTTCCCACTATTAAAGGAGTTTGTTACTAATGCACCAATTCTCAATATTTTTGATCCAAATGAAATTTTGTGGTGTGTATAGATGCTTTCAAAGAGGGACTTAGCGGATTCCTTAGTCAGAATGGACATGTGATTTGTTATGATTCTATAAATATTAAAGTGCATGAGAATAATTACGCCACACATGAATTAGAGCTTGTTTCATACTTCATGCACTAAAAAAGTGCAGGAATTACTTGATGGGAAGGAAATTTGAGTTAAGGATCGACCATAATGGTTTCAAATATTTATTTGAACATTAGAATTTAGATGCCATGCAAACAAGATGGCTGGAATTTCTTAGTGAATATGAATTGGATATTAAACAGATCAAAAGAAAAGAGAATAAGGTTGTTGATGCACTTAGTAGAAGTACATATGCAATTCACGCTACAATCGTTAGCATGTGCAAATTAGATTTTAGAAACAAAACTTTAGAAGATGTTATTTTAGATGAACATTATCTCCAATAAAAGAAGAATTACAACAAGAAAATATGTAGTAGAAATATACAAAATACAAGATTGAAGAAGATGGAATTATTATGCATAAAAATAGAGTGTATGTTTTTAATTCTTATGAATTGAGGAAGTTTGTATTAAAATAAATGGATAATGTTTTGTATGTTGGGCATCTTGGTTACTAGAAGAAAATTGTAGCTATGATAAGCCAATGCTTTTGACTAGAAATGAAAAATGATATTGTTGATTATATAGCCAAGCATACAGAATGTCAATGAGTAAATGATATGCATATATATCCAACATGTTTGATATAACCATTGCCAATTCCAGAGTGGAAATGGGAAGTGGTAACAATTGATTTCATCACTAGGTTTTTCAAAACAACAAGGGAAGATGATTTACTAATGGTAATGGTGGATAAATTAACAAAAATATAAACACTTTATCACAATTAAATTGAGTTATAAGGAAACTAATAGCATAGACATTTATATGAAAGATATTGCTAGGTTGCATTGAGTACCTAAGGAAATTGTTTCAAGTAGAGATCCAAAGTTTACTTAAAACTTTTGGAAAGGATTATTCACAGTATTTGGTACAAATTTTAATTTTAATATAGCTTATTATCCACAAATATATGGACATACAAATAGATTTAATCAAGTAATTGAAGACATGTGGATAATGTATGTGATGGATAATCCATTAAAGTGGGAAGACTACTTGAATTTAGTTGAATTTTCCTACAACAATGGATATCAAGCTTCATTAAAGATCCTCCCATTTGAATATTTATATGGTAGAAAATAAAATACTATGATTAGTTGGGACAATCCAATAGACATCATGGTAGTTGATATATAGTTACTCAGATAAATAAAAGAGAAAACTATCAAGATTAAGTAGAATTTAAAGGCATCACATGAAAGGAAAAAAATCATGTAGATTAAAGTAGAGCACCAATGGGATTCAAAGTTGGGGAGCATGTATTCTTGAAAGAGAAAGAAAATAAGATTTCTTTGAAGTTGGGAAGATACACTAAGATAGAAACTAGATACTATGTTCCATTTGTAGTATTGGATAGAATAGGATCAACAACATACATGCTTGAATTGCTTGTTTCCATAATTGTGCATTCTATGTTTCATGTTTCATTGTTGAAAAACTATGTGCATACCCCTAACCCTGTCATTGGATGAACTTTGATTCAGGTGGAGCCAGAAGGAGACTTCTATGTGCAACCAATGCATATACTATATTAAAAGGTCATGATGCTCTAGATCATAATCATAGGGAAGGTAAAGGTCTAATGGACACACTTAATCCTTAAAGAAGTGATATGGAAGCTAGATGATGCAATACAAGAGGAATACCCACCTTTTTTTTTTTAATTTTGATGTAAACTTTATTGTATATAATGGCAATGTGCGCCGAGAATGGTGAAAAATCTAGGGGGAGGGGAATGTAACACCTTATTTTTGATCCTAGACTAGTATGTTTATGTGTACATTATGATTGGATAGAATCCAAACATTGTGATATGTAAATATTTTACATTGAATGATAATATAAAAAAAAATAAATCACATGTTGTAGACGGAGAAGGAAACAAACATGATGGGTTATGATTCTGCAAGAGAGGAAATAAAGGGGGCTTAGGGGGGAAAATAAAAATAATGTTATTTTATTCCTCAGTCTAAGTATTTTACTTTATGTGTTCCTAGGTCCTTGGGATTAGTTTCCAAGAGAGATATGTGGGTTTCCTTTGAAGACACATGGCTCATCATAATCATGCAAAATATATTCTATAAATTTTGGGCATGCAAGGAACTTTTCATGTTCATTCTATGGGGGAATTTGTATCTGAATATAATATACCATAGAATGGAAATAATAGAGTTATGGGGAATGTATACAGTGAATTATGTGAAAAGGGAAATTGCTACCATTTATAAAAATCCATAAGAACTAAGAACCCCTATAATCCCCAGCTGATAGATTTCCTAGTTGGTTTATGCTAGAGCCCTAGAGGGAAGTGGGATAGCCTGAGGGAATATGTGGCAGAGAAGGGGATCCAAATCCTTGGCTTGTTCAATATAATGGGGAAAGAGAGCTGGTGGATTGGGATATTTGTATGAGTTTACAAATTGTGAATTTATGGGAAATTAGGTTGTGTGAGAGGATTAGAGATAGCCATAGGTGACTTCATCCTTGTGGAATCATAGCCTTATCTTACGGGTGGCCCTACTCTAGAAGGATTATGGGAAATAGAGAGCCTATGGTTGGATGTAATATCCTTGTTCTCCAATGAGTTGGTGTTTTATTACCAAAAAGATAAGTCTTATGGTTCATTGATTATTATGTTGATTTAATGTTTTTAATCTATAAATTGAATGTTGTTCTATTTCCATGCATAACTATGAATTTATAATTACAAATGATTTAATTTTGTTTGCATGCGCTTTTATTTTCATGTTGCATGCATTAATCATTTCCTAATAGGAAAATGAGGAATTATGGTATCAAGGATATAGAACATGGATTTCATCCTAATTAAATGGTCATGAAGTTATAAAATGGTATCAGAGAATGAAGCTGAAGGAACATTTGTGGTTTCAAGAAATAACTTGTATCCTAAATCATGGACATATGGTTTTGGGTAGGTTAAAAAGTGGTATTAGAGTAAGAAGATGAAGGAAAATTGTGGTTTCAATAGGTACCCCATATCCTCAAGGGTTATAGAGGGTAATGGGTACATTACAAAGTCATAGTTACATTTCCCTTGATTTGTTTGAAATATTTCATTTGAAAAGAAGTAAGCATGATAAATCATGGTTGGTTCAATTGACTATTAGAAAAAAAATAAAATTATTGAAATTGTCAAAGGCCGCCCATTAGATATGGATGGTGTTAGCACTGTTGTATACCTATACATAATACTTCTTGCTTCATATGATGTTATTATTGGAATGCATTGGCAAAATTCATATCATGTTGTCTTAGATTTGCATAGTAATACTTTCACTTTTCTTGATGAGAGGGAAAATAGAAGATTAAAAGGCATTCCCAGATATATTTCTATAAGGAATATTTCTTCCTTACAACTGAAGAGATGCTTTAGGAAAGGGTGTCAGTTGCATACAACTCATGTGGAAGATATAGGAAATTGTATAAACCTAAATATTGAGGAATTGCTAGTCCTATTGGAGTATGGTAATGTATTTGGGGAGATACTAGGCTTACAACCAAAAAGAGATATTGATTTCTCTATCAGTTTCATGCTTGAAGTTTCTCCGTACATAATGAGTACACCTGAATTGAAGGAGATGAAAATGCAATTAGACGAATTGTAAAGGGTATATACACCCAAGTGTCTCTCGTTGGGAGAAAAAATACTGTTTGCAAATAAGAAAGAGGGTACTTTGGGGTTGTGCATTGATTTTAGACAACTAAAGAAATTCATTGTGAGAAATAAATAGCCTCTACCAAGAATTGATGACCTATTTGATCACCTTAGAGGAGAAAATTTATTTTTGAAGATAGATATGAGGTTAGGATACCATGATATAAGAATAAATGATCCTAATTGGATCCTCTCCAAACTTTGTAATAATCACTTAATTTCTTTCCCTTTTGAAAATTTTATAAGAAAATCCATTTTTATTTTATTTTGTCTTTTTGGAAATATTGGTAGTGGAAACAAATGATTGTGATGCTTGGAATTCTAATGGAATCCCATTAAAAAAGAGGGTCGTAGTGAAGAATAACATTAATAGGGAGAAGCAAGGAGAAATTGGGAAGGACAATAATGGAAATGAGAGCTCGAAGAGGGAAACCTACTTGAAGTTGAGTGGATGGAGTTAATGAGCCTATCCATGTTGAGCGAATATGTCTTTGAGCCATGAACATCTATAATTTTGTGTTTTAGTGAGTAACAATACACAAAATTTGTGTATAACTCACCTCTTTGTAATTTTCTCTTGAGCATAATAAAAATCCCATTTAAATGTTGACATATGTGAGTTACTGCAATATTTTTCTTTGAGTAGTTCGGTTATGACTTAAAAAAATCTATGCATACTCTATTCAAGTGTGTTTTTAGCATATAGCACCTGTCCACAACCGACTTTTGCTTGTTGGGAATTTTATCTGCTGCCTAGGCATTTTATTTACTGATTGGGAAAATTTACATACCCTTAGGAATTTTATTTACTACTTGGGAGAATTTACAGAACCATGAGAATTTTATCCTGTTCCTAGGTGTATTTACAACCCCCCTGGGAATTTAATCATTTCCTAGATGCCTTCAGGTACTTGCTAGTTGATTATTGCATCTTGCAATCTCTAAATCAATTTTTACACTCACAACAACTCTTATTTTTAAAACACAATCCATAAATTCATTTTTGCACGCAACCAAACGATGATTCCCTCTATCATCAATTTTGTTGTTTCCTTAGTATGATCAACAACCTATGAGTGAGGAATCTTGAGGTGAATGAGCACTTCTGTAGAAAAGTATTTTTTTTCTAACTCAATTGGAGTGTAGAATGTAATATTTTATTGTCTCTGTGGAAGCTATTTGCTACAGAAGGCGTTAAAGAGGTAACACAAGATATCGTCATAGAGGCTATTAAGAGGCTATAAAAGCTATTGAAAATTGTTCATAAGTTGTTTTCTATGGAATCTATTACTACAAAATCTATTTTCTATAGAAGTTGTTGAGGATGCAATGCATTTCAAATTACACAAACAATTATTGAAGTAGTATTCATGTTGGTGATGCAGAAAGGACATAGGCCTATTGTTTATGGATTAGATGGCATTGGAGCAGGTTCCAAAGACTTGGAGAACACTTTCATGGTAAACACCAGCTGACAACTAGTATAAAAAAAAGGAGAAGCATGGATGCTAGGCCTACATAGAAGAAGAATAACACCAATGGTGGGGATTCCTCATGAATATCATGATAAGGAAGAATAGGAGGTCATATTTTCTCGGATGCAGCTCAACATTGCTACACTAGAAAAGATGGTGACACAACTGTTGGTAATGAAGGGTAAGGATGCCAACACTGTGATGGATTCAAGCATGGTAAAATCACCTTCCAAGACCTTTGGTGACTTTGAAAATCACACTAAAGGAATTGATTCCAATCTCATTAGGAAAATTGTAAGTTTTAAACCTGCGAAGTAAAGCAATGCATATAGATTCTTAAGCAAGACAAAAATTAATCAATGGCTCATACACAGAGTACACAGAGATTTTATACCGGAAACCCTCAACCGGGAAAACCTTTATTATATTCATTATATTGAATTTCACCATTCACCATACAATATATACAATGTTTTAAGGTATTCCGTAGATACCAAAACCCTAATTCCTTAATCCGGTATTAATTTACAAAATCGCTAAAAATAGCAAAATCCGCTAA
>JASDQU010439611.1:36560-47780 GCA_032191745.1 Picea mariana
GAAATATGTGATTATAATTTAAATATGTTTAAAATCATTTTAGATAATAATTATTTTGATGTATAATTGATATATGTTTGAATTATTTTGGTGCACAATTGAGATATGCCACATGTTTGGATTATTTTATATGATAATTAATTGATATAAAGATATAAGATTTCAATATTTTATTCGTATAAAGTTTCTAGTTTTGAAATTTAAAATTTTATTATAAATAATATGATATATTATATGTATATTTTAAATTAATATTAAATATTAAATTAATATTTTTTGTTTGTTAATTTGTTTGGACCTTCTTGGCATCGGGATTAACCTTTGACTTGAGAAACCACGATTCAGGGGCATCTAAGTCATCAAAATCACCCGGGGATCACACCCGGCACACCAACCCTTAACATGGCTTAACAACACACTCCGTCACGGACTGTTCTACACCTCGAGGACTCAATATTAAATTAATATTATTATAAATTAAAAAATATATATTTTAATTTTTTTTTTTATAATATTAGGCACCACATTAAAAAATTAATAATATTATTTTTTTATATTTAAGATTATATGTGGTGTGATAAAGAATTAGTGGATAAAAGAAAAATAAAATAACGTAAAGGAGGTGGTCAACTCTAATATAGAAGATCAAAATGAAGTGCAAAGAAGAAAATCAACATTGCTAAAATAAGAACAAACTCTCAAGAGTTACATAGTGAAACTAGGCTTTGGACAATTCCCAAAACACCATGAGAATTTGTCATCTTTGTGACACTAAGCGAGTAGAAGATCAAAAGCACTTCTTCTTAGATTTCACTATGTGTAACATCTCCACTATAATCCTCGGCTTAATTAATGCATAATTTTTTCGATATAAATGTGTCTATGACCAAACAATGTAAATGCAGAATGTATTCATGAATTGTAAACAGATATAATGTAATATTGAGTGTTGGAATACAGATAGAGATGGGGGATGATTAATCCACAAGAGAGGGGGAATGCCTAGAGAGAGTCCAAGAGTGGTCGAAAAGGGAAACAATTTATGGGTATTAATTCAAACCCACATTTTTGAATTTCATTATCATTGGGGAAAATTTCTATTTTCTGATTCAGTGTGTGAGAGCCCAATCATTGAATATCTATCATAGGGTGAGTGTGAGAGTCACATTCCATAGTTATTGGAGAGCATGGGGCTAAAGTACAATCGACATTAGGCAAAGCAAGCAATCGTCTATCTCGGGGAAAGTGAGGGAACTTACTTAACAAATAGTTTTAGACATTGAGTTTTTACATGAACAAAAGTAGAGAACAGGTGAGAAGAGTTTGGGAGGAAAAATCTGGAGTATGTTGGAGCATTTTTAGAGCATTTTGGAGATAGAAATTGTGTTAGTATCTGATCCTAACCCCTCTCCATAGGTCATTAGTTAGTAGGATATGTTTTCTATGTAATAAAGGTCGGCATTAGTTAATAATGACTAATAAATAAAGGAGAATAAGTCAATGTAAGAAGACTTAATAGAAGCTTCTGCTTCTAGAAATATATTCCTCTAGAAGTTTCCTTAGAAGGTAGAATTAATATAAATAAGAGTAGGAGGCATTGGACATTTTTGTCTTGGAGATTATGGTAATAGAGCTCTAATACGCTGGAGGCTTCCCTCTGGAAGAGGTAAGTGAACATTTATATCATTAATAAAGGTGCTCTCTCTAGTGTTATTCTGGTATTATTCTAATATTGTTCTGGATATATCATTGGTGTTATGCCATTTCTTGCTAAATATTTATGTTTCACATACTATATTATATCTGGAATATTGCAAGCGGTATCAAAGCTCTTTCTCGAGCAAGACTTGTGGGGTAATATTTTTTTTTCAGGGTAGAGACGTATTACGATGTCTTTAAGATACAAAGATATTTCATTACATGCATAAACCCACAGTTAAGGATGTTGGATGCATGCCTAGTCAAGAGAAAAGACTATTTTTGGAAGAGAAGCATGCAAGGAGGAAAGGACAACTGGAAGGAAAAACAACACATGTAAGGGAAGTAGGCCAGGCATGCATGCAAGGAAGACACAACGACGCTAGGGTTAGGGTTTTTGTAATGTATTGTAATGGATGATGAGCCAAGGATATAAATAGGTAGTACTTAGAGGGAGCAATGGAGAGTAGAGAGAGATCGGGCGAGAGGGGGGTCAACCGAGGAGGAGGAAGTTGTAAGAACTATACGACTCAGTAAGTTGGTGAGCTAGGGAGGCAGTGAGAGACTCGATCTCAAGTGTTATATCGCATGTCGAGGAGCCTGGCGCGATCTAGTCAGCTTCACAGGGATCGAGGAGTCTGTGGAAAAGAGTAAGACCTAAGATTGTAAACACATGCGACATGATATATTACTGAACCATAATAAATATTGAGAGCCAGATCTTTGTGGACGTATCCTAGGAGGGGGTGAACCACGGTAACACATGTGTTATGTTAATGAATGTATGCGTCTTTATGGCTAATCAATTGTTGAATGTTATATGAATGAATTAACTAGTTAGATCTGGTATTCCACATGCATGAATAGAATGGCAACTATAATTAGATGTTAGGATGAATGAATAAAGATTACAGAGTACAATCGAAGAACTCCACTCATTCCTAGGTTTCAAACACATGAGTATTGCATCCACCCATGGAGTTATCTCGGGTGAGACTACGCAGTACACTCTGTGTGATGTGTTTCCTTCTGGTCTACCAAAGGGGCCGATAGTTTTAGAGGGATTTTGTTGGGAACTTATCAAATCTGTACAATGGTCAATCTATGATAGTAAGGTGGGATCAGAATAAACCATAAAGAATCCTAAGTAGAAAATACAAATACCAATAAAAGGGTTAAAAAAATTCAACAAATGGTTATGTTGCCGGTTGGTTTGAAGAGAATGGGATTGAGTATGTGAGATTTGCAGAAGATGCGTCAAAAGGATGTCTTACAGGACAATAAGATGTTGAGAGAATGAGAATTTAAAAGGATATTTTGAGACCGTGGAATCCAACGAAGGAAGAGATAGAGAGTTGGTTGAAGACAAAGGAGCTAGAGTTTATGCAGAAAGATAACAGAAACCCAAAGTTTACACTGCGCAAATATCTGGACAAGTATGTATTCAGTGACTTGCATGAAGTATTTTCCTGTGATTTCCTACATGTATTGAAAGAGTGGACAAAAAGATTGAAAGACAAACATCCTACAAATCAGATCATACAACTAGAGTGGAATCCTAAAGAGATTGTGCAGTTACAACAAGTTGATAATAAGTTTACGCCTGCAGTAGATTTCTGGTTAGACAACATTGTTGCAGGATTTATCACAGAATTTGCAGTAGATACAATGAAGTCTTACAGTGCAGCTAAACAAGAGTTCTTGAAGGGACCTCAAGGTAGGTACATTAGATTTTTATATACTTCCATTAAGATATTATTATATAACAAAGGTGTAATGACAATAGAGTTAGACAACTAAACTTCCATGCGTGCATGGGGAAGGGGAGAATCACTGGCATGAGAAGGAGAAATGGAAGGAGAAGTGAATAAAATAAAGAAGGAGGCCTTGGACCCAATTATGATGGATGAAGACCAGATCAAGTGGATCATGGAAACAACTGGGAAAATGCACAGTGGATTACCCTACCAATATAATGTGAACACCAAGAAGAGAGTCATAGCCGTGAGCGAAGGCTTAGCAAGTGATGAAGAAGAGGTAGAGGATCTTCAGGTTGTCGAGCAGATTGAGGAAATCCTGCATGCAACATATGGGATTAAGACAAGAGGTACAAGAGCGAGAATAGAAGACAAAACTCCTATCCATATCATTGTTAGTGTGGAACCCATAAACCCATGTGTGACTAATACACCAATAAGAACACCACCATTTAGAAAACCGAATTTCGGGAGAAGGAAGACAACAGGAAGTGCATCTACACAAGGAACAACAACTAGGGGATCTAGTTCAAGAAGAATTAGTCAAGTGACTACACCACGTGGAGGTAGTAGTTCAACATTCAAGATGGTAGGACATGATCCCACCATCAGGCTACCAAAATTCAAAGGAGAGGCATCGGTGAACCCAGAGAAGCACCTGTTTATTTCTGAAAATATCTGTGAAGATAAATAGATCACAAATGAGGACATTAAACTTGCAGAGTTAGATATCACTCTAAGAGATCGTGCACTGGATTGGTACATGAGTTTAGCTACAAACAGTGTGCCAGGGACAACCAGGACGATTGGATATATTAAAAAGCTATTGATAAATGAGTTCTAGAAGCCTAGTTCAGAATATCAATATATGAACTAGATGATAGAGATTAGACAAAAACCAAAAGAATTTGTATGGGATATTGACCAAAGATTCAAATGATTTAAGGGAAAGATAAAGTATGTCATGAAAGATATGCAACATTGGCATTTTTTTGTCAATTCACTACTACCACACTTGAAATACCCGTTGCGACATCAAAAGTTTCAGACACAGGCAGAGGCTCTACATGCAACCCTACAACTGGAAGAGAACCAATATAAGAAGACAAATCCAACCATAGAGGAGATGAAGGAGGATCTGAAGAACTTAACATTCCAGCTAAACCAGAACAAAGGTAAGGATAAAAGAGAAGTCATTTGGTGTACCACATGTAGGACAAAAGCACACCATAAGAACAAATGTCCAGCATTCATGTAGTACATAGTAGCATGAATGAAAAACCCATTGCCAACATGAGGAATATGGTGTGATATCTCTAAGAAACATGGGCATGATCCATAATCTTTGCCCAATGATGCAGAAATACCAGACAATCCCTAAGATATGATATTACAAATTTTGCAAGTCAGTAGGCCATGATGACAAAGATTGTAGAACCATGGACCTCATGAGGGAAAGAACATCGTATGCATATAGGGTGCAGTCATAAATGATGACCGGGAAGCCGCACCATAGTTTAACCAAGTACCACCCCCGTATAACACTGCATAGCAACAATATGACATTGCACAACAACAATATAACATTGCACATGTAAGGGAGCTTGCATTATGATATTGTAGTGGTTGTTTTTGTGGAATAGGAGGCAAGGGTGGTGGAACAAAACCAGGAAGAAGCTACAGAGTGTTCGGTGGGAACTAAGGATAAGGATGGTTGGACATAGGTATAGGTGGAGCTTGAGGGTTTCCTTGGTTATGTCCTCCTCTCCATCCTTGAAGCCAAGGATGTTGGTACTAAGTAGACCAGTTTTTCCAACCTAGTGAGTTCCACTGCTGTTGTTGTTGATAATAGGGTGGAACTTGAGATTACGGATCTGGGTATGTGGGTTGGTTCCTAGACTTCCATGGCCTCCTAGGTACATAAGAGGATTCCCCAGGATCCCCACTCCTATAAATGGATAACAAACTGGGTAATGATGGACATTTCTCAATTGAATGGTCTTCTGTACAAAAGCCACAAACTGAAATGTTATCTAATGGGCATTCCCTTGAGGAATGCTTCCTCCTGCATCTTGGACAATATATGCTCATTGATGCATTTTCCTCCTCCTGTTTCTTTTTTATTTTTAGGGTGTCCAACTGGGAACCTATTGTGCTTAAAATATCTATCTTGAAGTTTTCTAAAAGGTTCCCTATCTCTGTTCTAGTGACACCACATGAACTAACTGGTTTTTAGTTTCTATTATAAGGGTCTCGAACATTCTTTCATGTTTTGGCTCTACTCCTTGAGTAATTTTTACACATTTCACATATTTCGAAAAATGGTTTATGAGAGATGTCACCTGATGCCATCAGGTTAAGTATCTCTATGTATTCCTCTGAAATTCCCTTAAGGAAAATATCCATAATTGCATCATCTGGAAGGTCATGGTATTTTGATTTCTGAGAGATATAACCAAACATTTCCATATAATCCTTGAGAGTTTCGTCTTCTAACTGTTGGATTTTGAAAATATCATTACAATATTCTTTGGTCTTGCAGTAGTCTTGGTACTTCTTAAGAAAGATATCTTTCATGGCTTCCCAAGACCTAATGTTGGATTCTCCCAACCCCATGAACCATCTTAATGCAGATTCCTTGAGGATGGCAGGAAAGAGTTTTAGTTTATGGGCATATTGTAGGTAGTTGTAGATCCTACACAAGATGTCGAACTCAGATAGGAAGGTATCTGGATCTTCACTACTTTTACCATAAAAGGTGGGCAGTGCTGAGAGAGGAATTTTCTTCATGTTGACATTTGGAGCGGTGTCCAAAATAGGAAACTCGAAGGTAGTTTCGGTTTGGTTTCCAACTTCTCCTTCCTCCCTGTGTCTTACATTGTTATGATCCTCCTGATCATCCATATTGGTTTGGTTTCCAAAAAGAGAGTACTTAGGTGGTTTTACTTTGAAGAGAACAAGGTTTCCCTTTGATGTAAAGGTCTTCCTACTAATTGGATGTCTGGGACTCTACTCAAGCCGGTTTAGATTATTGATGCCAAATTTTTTATGTCAATTTGAGAGATAATTACATTGGTTGAACTACTAAACACAATATTCACATGTTCAGGGTCTATGATAACTTCAAAGTTAGGATCTCCTAGTGGTGGTGTAAAAGAAAAGGTTGTATTGTTTGGTTCTGTAGAAGGCTCGAGTGGTCTTGCCTCTTGTTCCACTATGACTAATGCTTCAATTTTCTGTTCTATAGTGTTCCCTGTCTTAGTCTCTTCAGAGACTACTTTAGCTCTCTGGGTTGATCTAGTTCTCATTTTTCGGTATCGGTCTGCGGAATTTATGAGTGGAACGTTCCTTCTACCAAAAAGGTCGGAAGGAACCTTGGTTGAAAGGTTTGATTTAGATTTAATATATCTACCTTTTGGGTCTCTAGGTCTATTCATGAAAGTAAAAAAAAACAAAAAGAAAAACTACCATTGGGTTTGGGGGAGCCTGCAATAGCAGATGCGCAGATTCTTACCTCTCGTCTTCAAGTTCCCCCACCACCAATCTAATGCTAAGGTCTATAAATGATCTATCTCCTAACTATTTCCTACCTTGAAAAAACTCCCCAGCAACGGCACCAAAAATGATGGGTGTTCTATATGCACTAAAAACACACTAAAAACCCTCAATTAAATTGTCAACCTGGGGTAAGTAAACTTATATTTGTAGCAATATATATGCCAAGGTAGAAGGATTGGAGGTAGTATAGTTTAACTAAGGGAGTGGCTATCTAAGGGCTAATCTATTCAAGCAAAAACTACTAATGATCAAACCCTACTAAGGAATTCAAACTATTTACCCTAAGTAACCTTTGGACCAAGGATCGATGGATAGTCCTAAGAAAGAAATTGAAAACCCTACTTAAAGAAAACTAATTGAATCATAACAATAAGAAAAAAGCAAGTTATTCATCTAATAAGCAATAGCAAACTACTTTAACTAGCCTACTTAAATCCAATAAGCAACTATCCTATGAAATCAAGTAAATAAATAAGCAAGCAATTATTAAAGCAAGTAAACAACTAACTAGCCTAGGATGACTTCTACAACAAGTAAACTAATCAATAAGCAACTAATTAAACTAAGAAAAAATTGAGCTCTATTCTTAAACTAATTTTCACAACTATTTCTAATTTACAAAAGGAAATCTACTAAATTGAAAGCATTATGATAATAAAAGCAATTAACAACTAATATTTAACCTATGATAAGAAAACTATCCCTTAATCTACCAAAGCAAGAAGACTATCTATCCTACAACAACAAGAAAACTATATTATAATCTATGAAAGCAATATAACTATCTTCTAGTCTATGAAAGCAAGAAAACTATCTTCTAATCTATGAAAACTCAAATATAGTGTTGATGGTTGTGTAAATGTCTTTAGTGTCTTATAATATCACGATGGAACTTAACAATGAAATATAATTCAAGAGGGATAAACTCGATATTGACTTCAATAGCAAAGTGAAAAGTGTGAATTAGGCAATCCAGTGAGAACTTAGCCATTATGGAAACAACATCAATTATCCTGCATATCCATGTGATTATTTAATCATGCATTAACCATTAGCAATATAAAGACACTATTCTATGAATTTTAATTCCACTCTATACTACTTTAAGCAAACTCATACTACACTAAACTCAATATGAATTGGAATTGCAACCTAGATCTAAGAGAGAAATTGCATGAAGTAAACTAAACTAGTTCTATTTAATAATTCAAATTGCAAAAAGAGGAAATACTCATAAACATAAATTAAACACTATTCTAGCATATAAAAAGTAATGAAATGAGCAAACTAGCTAGCAACTAGATAAACAAAACTAAATAGTAATTGGATAAGCAATCTAACAACGAAAACTAAAAATAACACTATCCATCCACCGAAGCCCTGTCAAAGAAATCATGAATTAAAACTCCATCTTAAACTTTATTTTAAACTCTGTTTTAGCATAAAGAAAGTCTAATCTACCATTTAATCACACACGGGGTAAGTATCTAAGCTTGCAAGATTGCTTATACTAACTAAAGAGTCATTGTATATTGAAAGTATTCCTCATAATAACTTGCAAAACTAAATTAAACCAATTAAATTATAAACAACAATTTATATAACAAGAAAGCAAAATGACAATTCATGTACAGAAAAAGAAATAAAAAGACATCTACGCTATCTAATTCACAAGAAAAATCATAGGATAGTTACCCAGACTGTTGGTGCCCCCCCCCAGCAAGTCGTGGTTACTCTTCAAAGGTGCACCATGAACTTCAACAACACAAATTTGTCATTAAAACTAAAAAGTCAGTCTTTACACAATTATGGCAAAACAAAGATAAAATTGTCCTTGTCTCTAACTCTCTATTTCTCAACTTCTTAACAATTGTCTGGCCACTGAGGTGGTATTTATAAGTTTTACAAGCTGAGAGGTTGACCATTGGAGGGTCGATCCTCTTCCAAAAATAGTAAATTGCATTTAAGATGCCCTAACTGCCGAAATGAGGTGAGCCAATAATCGCCCAACATAACAACCCAAATCGAGTTGTCAAGAGTTCAGTAGTTGGAGGCCATGAGCACAAGAAAAACCCATGTCTCTGATTCGCCCATCACTGGCCGCCAATACCATAACTGCCAAATCTCCCATCGTTTTTGTGTAGGACAGAGTGATGGATGGAGTACTGGATTGAGTTTCGGATGGAGTACCATACTGAGTGTTGGAAGCAAAAGCAAGCTATGATTTTTCCCTATGACACCAAAAAATGCGAATTAGATTCCTGGAAACATAAAAACATACTGAATTACACTCAAGATCATCATACAACATGAGTTATGCATACCTAGTGTGGATCATAGCGATTTGACACAAAAGCTCTTCAAAGATTTCTTCAAAACATGAAAACGCATATACACATTTGGAAAAAAGGATCTAATTAACGTCATAAAATCGATCATATCACAATCCCAATAGTTACAAAAATATCTAACAATAAAAAATGAGATGGATATGTTGTGGCACTCCTAATCACACTCCGACGTTATTATATAAAACAAAATTCAACATTGCTATAAACTTCAACAGAAAATCAAATTATACCTATTGTACATGCTCCCTTGGATTGGAGAAACCATGGTTCATGTTAAGTATGTGTAACGTATGGTTTTAGGCATGCATCATTCACCCACCCCAGTCAAAGGATACCATCTAGTTGTGCTAGCTTGACCGCATCAGACTGTCTGATCTCAACCACTAGGAATGACCCTAACCAATGCATGTGCACCTTGCCTAGATGTTTCTCATAACAACTGTCATAGAGGAGTACCTTATCACCTTGCACAAACCTCTTAGTCTTAATGTGTTGATTGTTCCAAGCCTTCTGCCTAGTTTTCTCCACTAACTGATGAAAATCAATGAGGAACCTTGCTTCTTCCAGTTCCTCCAGGTCTACTATCCTTTGCACAATGGATGATTCATCCGTCATGTGTCTATCCTAAGTTATATAGAGAATGGGGGTAATAAAATTTGTAGGTACCACAACTTCCTTTCTGTAAACCAACTGAAATGAGGTGTACTTTTGAAACTTCTTTGTGGTAGTTCTATAATCCCATAAGACTATTGGAACTCTGTCATCCTAGTCTTCTCTATTTGTGCAACACACCTTCGTCAACCCTCTCTCCAAAATGTTTTTGAATGCCTCTACTATGCCATTAGCTTGTGGATGTTAAGGAATTGTGTTATGATGTTGAATAATAAATTGCGTCATCAGTGTTGCAATTGTGGTGCTAATGAAGTCGCTCCCCTGATCACTAGTCAAGCTCCTAGGACATACAAATCGAGCAATAATATTTTCAAATATAAATCTAGCCACTGTATCTATTGAAAAATCATGGACTGCTTCTGCTTCAGCCCACCACGTAAGATAGATTGTTGCAGTAATCATATATCTATCCTTTGAATGTCTTGTGGGTGGGTTAATTGGTCTAATAAAATCAACAACTCACTTCTCAAAGGCTTGTAGTTCCCTAACCGGTTGAAAAGGTAACTCATCTCTACATGATGGCTTCCCTACTCATTGAAAGACATCACAAGACCTAGCATATATTTTAGCATCTTTGAATAATGTGGCCCACCATAATTCGGCATGGAGAACCTTCTATGTTGTATCTTTCCCTCCAACATGCCCTCCTGTAACTCCAATCTGGAATTCCCATAGGATATCTTGCCTTTCATGGTTTAGGAAACACCATCTCAGAATGATTTCCAGTCCCCTCTTATAGAGTTGACCTGCAATAAGATGGTAATTTGTTGCTGGGAGTTCTAGGTTCCTCTTCTGGGTTGTGAAATAATTCATTGGGAAAGTCCATGTACTGAGGAAATAAGCTATCTCTTGGAGGTATTCTGGAATGGATTCAATCCGGATCAGGTCTGCATCAAGGAGTTGGTCATCCACTACTCCACTTTCCCCTGATTCTAGTCTTGAAAGATGATATGGTCCTACGTTACATATTCTAGGTTTGAAAATTACCTCAAAGGAAAAATCTTGAAAGAGTAAGAGCCACCTACAAATCCTTCCCTGAAGAAAATGATTATTTACAAGGTATTTCAACACAGAATGGTCAGTGAAAAACTTAAAATGAGAATCTGGTAAATGGTGTATAAATTTTTGCAACACATAAATCATAGCCAAACCTTCCCTTTTGGTTGTTGTGTAGTTGCATTCAA
>JASDQU010439611.1:50448-82445 GCA_032191745.1 Picea mariana
GTAATCACTTCATTTATGTAGTGTTGTATGTCGATGACATGTTGTTGGTACGAAATAACATGGATGTTATCAAGGAGGTGAAATCGCAGCTATCCTCCAAATTTGACATGAAGGATCTCGATGCTGCTAACTTCATTCTCGGAATGGAGATTAAAAGAGATCGTGCAAACAGGAAACTCTGGTTGAATCAAAGAAAATATGTTGAGACGATATTGCAGAGGTTTAATATGCATGGAAGTAAACCGGTCAAGGTTCCTATTCCTATAGGTGTAAAGTTATCTACAGATCAGTGTCCTAAGACACAGCAAGAAGAAGAGGACATGTCCCATGTTCCATATGCCAGTGCAATTGGCGGTTTGATGTATGAAATGGTTTGTACTATACCGGAAATTACACATGCAATGGGAGTTTTGAGCAGGTATATGTCAAAACCAGGGAAGGAGCATTGCACAGTAGTAAAGAGGGTCTTCGGTTATCTTCGTGGCACCACCGGGATTAGACAGAGTGGTGGACATACATGGCTTTGTTGATGCAAAATGGGCTGTAGATCTTGATCACAGAAGATATACAAGTGGGTATGTGTTTAAACTATTTAGAGGAGCCATCAGTTGGATGATCAAAAGACATGATGTAGTGGCACTCTCAACTACAGAAGTTGAATACATAGTAGCCACTCATGCAAGCAAGGAAGTAGTATGGTTACAAAGATTGTGTTCAGGTATTGGGTTGGTACAACAAGAAATGAGATTAGATTATGACAGTCAGAGTGCAATATCCCTGGCAAAGAACCCATCTTATCATTCGAAGACAAAGCATATTGATGTTCAATATCACTTTGTGAGAGACATGGTTGAGGAAAAGAAGGTGTTGCTGGAAAAGGTTGACACTTTGAAGAATGTTGCATATTCATTGACAAAGTCTATGAGCACAGAAAAGTTCTCCTGATGTAGAGTAACAATGGGCATTTCTACCCTGGATTGTTGACTATATAATCCCCTGGACCCCTGGATGCAAAGAAAACAAAAAGTGGGAGAATGTTGGGTATGTGTTATATTCTTTGCATGTGTGTGTGTGGGTGCGTCAGATATGACAACTGCATCTGACGATCCCTCGCACTAGTGCTCTTTCATGTGCATAGGGAGCTTTACTAGAGGGGTCCCATGGGGGGTAGGTATTCTCCCTTGGTTACGCACAACGTTTGGGGCAACGCCCCAAAAAAAATTTTTTGGGCGGTTTTTGCTATTTTTAGTGGATTTTGCTATTTTTAGCAATTTTGTAAATTAATCCCAGATTAAGGGATTAGGGTTTTGGTATCTACGGAATACCTAAAAACATTGTATATATTGTATGGTGAATGTTGAAATTCGATATAATGAATATAAGAAAGGTTTTCCCGGTTGAGGGTTTCCGGTATAAAATCTCTGTGTACTGTGTGTATGAACCATTGATTAATTTTTGTCTTGCTTAAGAATCTATATGCATTTCTTTACTTCACAGGTTTAAAACTTACAATTTTCCTCATGAGATTGGAACCAATTCCTTTAGTGTGATTTTCAAAGTCACCAAAGGTCTTGGAAGGTGATTTTACCATGCTTGAATCCATCACAGTGTTGGCCTCCTTACCCTTCATTACCAACAGTTGTGTCACCATCTTTGCTAGTGTATCAATGTTGAGCTCCATCCGAGAAAATATGACCTCCTATTCTTCCCTATCATGCTCTTCATGAGGAATCCCCACCATTGGTGTTATTCTTCTTCTATGTAGGCCTAGCATCCATGCTTCTCCATTTTTTTATACTAGTTGTCAACTGGTGTTTACCATGCAAGTGTTCTCCAAGTCTTTGGAACCTGCTCCAATGCCATCTAATCCATAAACAATAGGACAATGTCCTATCTGCATCACCAACATGAATACTACTTCAATGATTGTTTGTGTAATTTGAAATGCATTGCATCCTCAACAACTTCTATAGAAAATAGATTTTGTAGTAATAGATTCCATAGAAAACAACTTATGGACAATTTTCAATAACTTTTATAGCCTCTTAATAGCCTCTATGACAATATCTTGTGTTACCTCTTTAACGCCTTATGTAGCAAATAGCTTCAACGAAGACAATAAAATATTACATTCTGCACTCCAATTGAGTTAGAAAAAAAATACTTTGCTATAGAAGTGCTCATTCACCTCAAGATTCCTCACTCATAGGTTGTTGATCATACTAAGGAAACAACAGAATTGATGATAGATGGAATCATCATTTGGTTGCGTGCAAAAATGAATTTATGGATTGTGTTTTAAAAATAAGAGTTGTTGCGAGTGTAAAAATTGATTTAGAGATTGCAAGATGCAATAATCAACTAGCAAGTGCCTGGAGGTATCTAGGAAATGATTAAATTCCCAGGGGGATGTAAATACACCTAGGAACATGATAAAATTTTCATGGTTCTATAAATTCTCCCAACTAGTAAATAAAATTCCTAAGGGTATGTAAATTTTCCCAATCAGTAAATAAAAATGCCCAAGCAGCAGATAAAATTCCCAACAAGCAAAAGTCGGTTGTGGACGGGTGCTATACGCTAAAAACACACTTGAATAGAGTATGCATAGATTTTTTTAAGTCATAACCTACCCAAAGAAAAATATTGTAGTAACTCACATATGTCAACATTTAAATGGGATTTTTATTATGCTCAAGAGAAAATTATAAAGAGGTGATTTATACACAAATTTTGTGTATTGCTACTCACTAAAAACACAAAATTATAGATGGTCATGGCTCAAAGACATATTCGCTCAACACGGATAGGCTCATTAACTCCATCCACTCAACTTCAAGTAGGTTTCCCTCTTCGAGCTCTCATTTTCGTTATTGTCCTTCCCAATTTCTCCTTGCTTCTCCCTATTAATGTTATTCTTCACTACGAACCTCTTTTTTAATGGGATTCCATTAGAATTCCAAGCATCACAATCATTTGTTTCCACTACCAATTTTTCCAAAAGGACAAAATAAAATAAAAATGGATTTGCTTATAAAATTTTCAAAAGGGAAAGAAACTAAGTGATTATTACAAAGTTTGGAGAGGATCCAATTAGGATCATTTATGATTATATCATGGTAGCCTAACCTCATATCTATCTTCAAAAATAAATTTTCTCCTCTAAGGTGATCAAATAGGTCATCAATTCTTGGTAGAGGCTATTTATTTCTCACAATGAATTTCTTTATTTGTCTAAAATCAATGCACAACCCCAAACTCCCCTCTTTCTTATTTGCAAACAGTATTTTTTCTCCCCAACGAGAGACACTTGGGTGTATATACCCTTTCTTAAACAATTTGTCTAATTACATTTTCATCTCCTTCAATTCAGGTGTACTCATTATGTACGGAGAAACTCCAAGCATGAAACTGATAGAGAAATCAATATCTCTTTTCGATTGTAAGCCTAGTATCTCCCCAAATACATTACCATACTCCTATAGGACTAGCAATTCCTCAATATTTAGTCTTATACAATTTCCTATATCTTCCACATCAGTTGTATGCAACTGACACCCTTTCCTAAAGCATCTCTTCAGTTGTAAGGATGAAATATTCCTTATAGAAATATATCTGGGAATGCCTTTTACTATCCTCTATTTTCCCTCTCATCAAGAAAAGTGAAAGTATTACTATGCCAATCTAAGACAACATGATATGAATTTTTCCAATGCATTCCAATAATAACATCATATGAAGCAAGAAGTATTATGTTTAGGTATACAATAGTGCTAACACCATCCATATCTAATGGGCGGCCTTTAACAATTTCAATAATTTTATTTTTTTTCTAATAGTCAATTGAACCAACCATGATTTATCATGCTTACTTCTTTTCAAATGAAATATTTCAAACAAATCAAGGGAAATGTAACTATGACTTTGTAATGTACCAATTACCCTCTATAACCCTTGAGGATATGGGGTACCTCTTGAAACCACAATTTTCCTTCATCTTCTTACTCTAATACCACTTTTTAACCTACCCAAAACCATATGTCCATGATTTAGGATACAAGTTATTTCTTGAAACCACAAATGTTCCTTCAGCTTCATTCTTTGATACCATTTTGTAACTTCATGACCATTTAATTAGGATGAAATCCATGTTCTACATCCTTGATACCATAATTCCTCATTTTCCTATTAGGAAATGATTAATGCACGCAACATGAAAATAAAAGCACATGCAAACAAAATTAAATCATTTGTAATTATAAATTCATAGTTATGCATGGAAATAGAACAACATTCAATTTATAGATTAAAAACATTAAATCGGCATAATAATCAATGAACCATAAGACTTATCTTTTTGGTAATAAAACACCAACTCATTGAAGAACAAGGATATTACACCCAACCATAGGCTCTCTATTTCCCATAATCCTTTTAAAGTAGGGCCACCTGTAAGATAAGGCTATGATTCCACAAGGATGAAGTCACCTATGGCTATCTCTAATCCTCTCACACAACCTAATTTCCCATAAATTCACAATTTGTAAACTCATACAAATATCCCAATCCACCAGCTCTCTTTCCCCATTATATTGAACAACCCAAGGATTTGGATCCCCTTCTCTACCACATATTCCCGCAGGCTATCCCACTTCCCTCTAGGGCTCTAGCATAAACCACCTAGGAAATCTATCAGCTGGGGATTATAGGGGTTCTTAGTTCTAATGGATTTTTATAAATGGTAGCAATTTCCCTTTTCACATAATTCACTGTATACATTCCCCATAACTCTATTATGTCCATTCTATGGTATATTATATTCAGATACAAAATCCCCCATAGAATGAACATGAAAAGTTCCTTGCATGCCCAAAATTTATAGAATATATTTTTCATGATTATGATGAGCCATGTGTCTTCAAAGGAAACCCACATATCTCTCTTGGAAACTAATCCCAAGGACCTAGGAACACATAAAGTAAAATACTTAGGCTGAGGAATAAAATAACATTATTTTTCTTTTCCCCCCTAAGCCCCCTTTATTTCCTCTCTTGCAGAATCATAACCCATCATGTTTGTTTCCTTCTCCGTCTACAACATGTGATTTTTTTTTTATATTATCATTCAATGTACAATATTTACATATCACAATGTTTGGATTCTATACAATCATAATGTACACATAAGCATACTAGTCTAGGATCAAAACTAAGGTGTTACATTCCCCTCCCCCTAGATTTTTCACCATTCTCGGTGCACATCGCCATTATATACAATAAAGTTTACATCAAAATTTCAAACAAAAAGGTGGGTATTCCTACTACATTGCATCATCTAGCTTCCATATCACTTCTTTAAGGATTATGTGTGTCCATTAGACCTTTACCTTCCCTATGATTATGATCTAGAGCATCATGACCTTTTAATATAGTATATGTATTGGTTGCACATAGAAGTCTCATGCTGGCTCCACCTGAATCAAAGTCCATCCAATGACATGGTTAGGGCTATGCACATAGTTTTTCAACAATGAAACATGAAACATAGAATGCACAATTATGGAAACAAGCAATTCAAGCATGTATGTTGTTGATCCTATTCTATCCAATACTTCAAATGGAACATAGTATCTAGTTTCTATCTTGGTGTATCTTCCCAACTTCAAAGAAATCTTATTTTATTTCTCTTTCAAGAATACATGCTCCCCAACTTTGAATCCCATTGGTGCTCTACTTTAATCTACATGATTATTTTTCCTTTCATGTGATACCTTTAAATTCTACTTAATCTTGATAGTTTTCTCTTTTATTTATCTGAGTAACTATATATCAACTACCATTGTGTCTATTGGATTGTCCCAACTAATCATAGTATTTCATTTTCTACCATATAAATATTCAAATGGGAGGATCTTTAATGAAGCTTGATATCCATTGTTGTAGGAAAATTCAACTAAATTCAAGTAGTCTTCCCACTTGAATGGATTACCCATCACATACGTTATCCACGTGTCTTCAATTACTTGATTAAATCTCTTTGTATGCCCATATATTTGTGGATAATAGGATATATTAAAATTAAAATTTGTACCAAATACTGTGAATAATCCTTTCCAAAAGTTTTAAGTAAACTTTGGATCTCTGCTTGAAACAATTTCCTTATGTACTCAATGCAACCTAGCAATATCTTTCATATAAATGTCTATGCTATTAGTTTCCTTATAACTCAATTTAATTGTGATAAAGTGTTTATATTTTTGTTAATTTATCCACCATTACAATTAGTAAATAATCTTCCCTTGTTTTGAAAAACTTAGTGATGAAATCAATTGTTACCACTTCCCATTTCCACTCTGGAATTGGCAATGGTTATATCAAACATGTTGGATATATATGCATATCATTTACTCATTGACATTCTATATGCCTGGCTATATAATCAACAATATCATTTTTCATTTCTAGTCAAAAGTATTGGCTTATCATAGCTACAATTTTCTTCTAGTAACCAAGATGCCCAACATACAAAACATTATCCATTTATTTTAATACAAACTTCCTCAATTCATAAGAATTAAAAACATACACTCTATTTTTATGCATAATAATTCCATCTTCTTCAATCTTGTATTTTGTATATTTCTACTACATATTTTCTTGTTGTAATTCTTCTTTTATTGGAGATAATGTTCATCTAAAATAACAACTTCTAAAATTTTATTTCTAAAATCTAATTTGCACATGCTAACGATTGTAGCATGAATTGCATATGTACTTCTACTAAGTGCATCAACAACCTTATTCTCTTTTATTTTGATATGTTTAATATCCAATTCATATTCACTAAGAAATTCCAGACATCTTGTTTGCATGGCATCTAAAGTCTAATGTTCAAATAAATATTTGACACCATTATGGTCGATCCTTAACTCAAATTTCCTTCCCATCAGTAATTCCTCCACTTTTTTAGTGCATGAAGTATGAAACAAGCTCTAATTCATGTGTGGTGTAATTATTCTCATGCACTTTAATATTTATAGAATCATAGAAAATCACATGTCCATTCTGACTAAGGACTCTGCCAAGTCCCTCTTTGAAAGCATCTATACACACCACAAAATTTCATTTGGATCAAAAATATTGAGAATTGGTGCATTAGTAACAAACTCCTTTAATAGTGGGAAGATTTTTTCACACTTTGGGGACCATTCAAATTCAATTCTCTTCTCTTGTGAAGATGTAATGGGATGGACAATATTGGACAATATTTATATGAATCCCATGTCGTATCCAGCAAGCCTCATAAATGACCTTACGTATTTTATGTTCTTAGGTGTTTCCCATCCTCTAATAGTTTCAATGTTCTTTGGATCTACTGCTAATCCTTCCTCTGAAATTATGTGTCCCAAGTAATTGATTTGCCTCTAGTAAAAAAATGCTTTCTTAACTTAGCATATAATTGATTCTCTCTTAGCACATGTAGAACCAACCTCAAGTGATCTTCATGTTCCACCTATTACCTTCAATAAATAAGAATGTGATCTAGGAATACATTAACAAAATTATCTAGGTAATTTTTAAGTATACCATTCATTAAACACATGAATGTATGGGGTGGATTTGTCATTCCAAATGGCACCACTACAAATTCATAGTGTCCATACCTAGTTCTGAGAGTTGTCTTGATGATGTCTTCCTCCTTTATCCTTACTTAATGTAAAATAACCTTAAGTCTATCTTTTTTCTTCACAAAGAGTACTAGTTCTCCCTAAGTTGAGTGTTGGGCATTTTGATCCATGCTTGTGGGAGTCCTTCTTAATGTTGGGGAGTTTAGACCCAGGGTTCATCCAAATTTTTCCAACAAAAATCCCAGAGCACTGGCATATCAATCCTCGACCAAGGCTAAGGAAGGTCTCACCCGATATGTAGAGAGGATCATAGATACCATAAGGTATTGTGACATGGATGAAGGATAAACACATGAAGATTCATCGGGATTGGCACCCATGTGACTTATATCTGACAAATTGTTAGGACTAAGAAGTAAAACCATGCACACACATACTGAACTTATACATGATAGACACATATTGGATCAGAATTGTCGCATATATATTACTACAATCATTCCACAACAATAGAGGTACAAATTATACAGAACATATACATATGACAACCATAGAACTTCATATCTTCTCTATATAAATATTTAGAATTACAACACAATGTGCAATGTACCTTTTCTCAAAAATCAGACATATAATAGATAGAGAAGTGTATTCAAAATAATTACAATATTACAACAGGCTCAGGGCAAGCTCAATACTAAGGAATCAAGGAATCTCTTCTCATCAAAATATAGCTAGCCTCATTTATGATATCACTCCTTCCTTTTATAGCTTTCTATGCTCAAGAGAATTGTCTCTTTTTTCTTTGATCCACTTGCTCAAATGAAAAAACTACCTCACATGCTTCTAGTACCTTCCCGCAATCCATGTAACCTTTAAGAATATGGGAAATCTTAATTTCCCCTCTAGCTCATGTTTTTTCAACTCCACGATCCCTTTTGTTTCTGGAAGTAATCATTCGAGAGTATTTCCTGATGATTATTTTCTTGATTCTGGTGAGTGTCTTATTGATTTTGTGTGCGCATAAAAACCAGGACCGACATGTGTTAAATAATATTTAAGTCCCATTTTTCACTTTCAAAACTCAATCTGGTGCACACCCTTTGTCATTCCTCATGCATTTCCTTATGCGTGCATAAAAATATGGAATGAGTGTGCACAACTTCATTTGTCCATGCACACAAAAATGAAACCAAAACTTTGGGTGCCAACTGGCCCCCACCACTATTATTTGGATCGCCCTTGAGCCAACTGCTACAAGTTATGAACGTGGACAATTTGAGTAAGAGAAAATCACCATTCTGCAAAACATGTTGTGCTTATGGTCGGGCATGAGTAAGAGAAAATAATATATGTAGGTTTTAATTGCAACTTGACTCAGGTCCTAGAATGCATTAAGAAGGTCACATGGTAAAGGATGGAATTGGATTTCATGTGACCATATGCTTTCCCCGGAACCTTCACCAGTGTCTTTGGAGGGGAATAAGGAATCTATTTAAATCCCACCAGTAAACACTGACCACTAAATAGAATTGAAGCTCCATCAAGAGATAGTATAATTCTCTGTTTTCTTTTTGTTCTGGAAGGACTATACCAAGCAAGCATCATTGGCCATTCTACCATTGGAGGGTTGGGATCCATGACAAGGTGTGAGAATATAAAACCTGACAACTAAACTGGATAAATTGCTTTGGCACGAGCTCTTTGTTGAAGGAGGGGCATCCATGAAGATAGATGTTTTGAGGGGTCCAAGAAAATGAGATGGTAGGGCCTCTTCCTATCAGAAAATGGGATGATGCATGGTAGTTGTTCAAACAACTTCGAGCTAAGAGAGTTGGTGAACAACTGTGAGTACAAAACACAGTTCAAGGAACTATGGTGTACTGATCAGATACTTGTTATGAAAGAAGGAGTAAGTGTTGTGCAGATGTTGTCATTGATGTCAAATAAGTAATGTACATGGCCCGTAGAAAGTATGGTGCACAGACAAAGGGATTCATGAAAGGATAAAAACAAAAGTATGCAGAAGGATCAAAGGATGAAATTCTCAATGGCATAAAGAATGGTCAATAGCGCAGAAGAAAATTTGTGGGTGCTTTGAACTAGTGCGACGAACGGTGCAGTGGAGTGTATGATGAAACTAATGTGACAGAATGGATTGAAATGTATTTTATGGAATATTTCACAAAATAAAATATGTAGGGCACCCTGATCCATTGCGACACAGTGGAGTGTGACTAAACAAAGCCCGTGTGAAAATTGATGGAGTGGAATGTGAAAGGATGAACATACTGGCTAGGTGAAGGGCACTGGAGGGGACGTGTGAAAGGATGAAGACTTGTAACTTGAGCATTGGGCTCTTATTCTATCTGCATAGTAGGTTGTCTATATACCAGAATGTGAGTTGTTATGTCATGCTCTAATAAGACCAAGTTTTTTTTTTGGAGATGAGTTGGAGCTCATTCATAGGAAGATTTGGTCTATTTCATTTAGTCAAAGAATGTCCAGTTGTAACTAGATCTTGATCTGGTCAAGATTTTTCCACAATATAATCATCATGTATCCACATACTTTATTTATATAGAAGTATAACTAACATGACCTTTATCTAGTCAAGAGTGGTCCATAATGTAAATGTCATGAGTCTACATACTTTAGTTAGACAAAAGTGTAACTGACAGGACTTTGATCTGGTCAAAACATGTCAAGAATGTAATTGTTATGCATCCACATATAGGAAGGGGAACTAAGGAAAAATCATTATAAATAAGGATGTGCTCTGTTTGATTCAAGTGTGGATAAAAAGAGAATAAAAGGACCTATAATTGTTCAATGAAACTGAACTGGAGATATAACAAATTAATTTTGAGGTCCAATTATGTAAGAACATTATTTAAAACTAAATTCAGAGTAGAAAGGTGGTGCTAGGGTGAGTTGAATCTCACTAAGGATTGGTTTCCTCATTATCTGTGACACGTTGGTGCCTGATAGGATTGGTGTCCTTATTATCTATGATAATTTAGTTCTTGAGAGGATTGGTATCCTTATTATCTGTGAAAGGTGGGTTCTTGTCAAGATGAATAATTGTAAATTGTAAGTTGGTGCTTGCATAAGAAAGGATTCATGAACAAAGTATGGTACACAGACAGAGGGATTCATGAAAGGATGAAAACAAAAGTATGCAGAAGGATCAAAGTATGAAATGCTCAATGGCACAAAGAATGGTCAATAGCGCAGAAGAAAAATTGTAGGGTGCTTTGAACTAGTGCGACGAATGGTGCAGTGGAGTGTATGATGAAACTAATGTGACATAATGGATTGAAATGGATTTTATGGAATATTTCACAAAATAAAATCTGTAGGGAACCCTGATCCATTGCAACATAGTGGAGTGTGACTAAACAAAGCCCGTGTGAAAATTGATGGAGTGGAATGTGAAGGGATGAACATACTGGCTAGGTGAAGGGCATTGGAGGGGACGTGTGAAAGGATGAAGACTTGTAACTTGAGCATTGGGATCTTATTCTATCTGTGTAGTAGGTTGTCTATATACCAGAATGTGAGTTGTTGTGTCATGCTCTAATAATACCAAGTTTTTTTTGTTGGAGATGAGTTGGAGCTCATTCATAGGAAGATTTGGTCTATTTCATTTAGTTAAAGAATGTCCAGTTGTAACTAGATCTTGATCTAGTCAAGATTTTTCCACAATATAATCGTCACATATCCACATAATTTATTTATATAGAAGTATAACTAACATGACCTTTATCTAGTCAAGAGTGGTCCATAATGTAAATGTCATAAGTCTACATACTTTAGTTAGACAAAAGTGTAACTGAAAGGACTTTGATCTGGTAAAAATATGTCAAGAATGTAATTGTTATGCATCCACATATAGGAAGGGGAACTAAGGAAAAATCATTATAAATAAGGATGTGCTCTGTTTGATTCAAGTGTGGATAAAAAGAGAATAAAAAGGACCTGTAATTGTTCAATGAAATTGAACTAGAGATATAACAAATTAATTTTAAGGTCCAATTATGTAAGAAAATTATTTAAAACTAAATTCAGGGTAGAAAGGTGGTGCTAGGGTGAGTTGAATCTCACTAAGGATTGGTGTCCTCATTATCTGTGATAGGTTGGTTCCTGAGAGGATTGGTGTCCTTATTATCTATGATAGTTTGGTTCCTGAGAGGATTGGTATCCTCATTATCTGTGACAAGTGGGTTCTTGTCAAGATGAATAATTGTAAATTGTAAGTTGGTGCTTGCATAAGAACATAAAGAAAGATGTTTTGTCGTTTTCTTCCGCATTGGGATTCCATGTAAAAATTGTGGTGTAATGTGTTTTTTGTGTTGCATTTTATGTTCTACATATATTGTTGATTAAGTAAGCATTTCTAAATAACTTTAATTTGTTGAAAGGAAATAAAATTCAAAAATATGATGCAATATTGATTCAACCCTCCCCTCTCAATATTTTTCTAAGTTATAACAATTGGTATCAAAGCGCGGGTTCCTTAAGTAACAACCTAACAGCTAGAAGAAAGATCACACAAAAAATATGGAAAGTCAAGATTCCTTTTCTTCTTCAACGAGACCTCCTCTGTTCAATGGAACAAACTTTTCATTTTGGAAAACCATAATGAAGACATACTTGATGTCTCTTGGTATGGAATTATGGCAGATTTTGGTAGATGGTTATAAAATTCCAACTACCCTTCCAGTTGATGAAGTTGGTAAGAAAAATTACTACAGTAATGCAAGAGCTATGAATTATATCCAATGTGGGCTTGTAGAAACAGAATTTTTTCAAAGTGATGCAATTGGAATCTGCAAAGGAAATATGGGACAAGCTAGTAAACAACTATAAAGGAGACAAGAAAGTAAAGTTGGCCAAAATTCAAGCTCACAAAATGCAATTTGAAAGTCTAAGGATGAGTGAATATGAAAATGTTGCAATTTTCTTTCTCATAGTATATGACACTGTAAACACTATGAAAGGGATAGGTGACAAGATTGAAGAAGCTATAGTAGTTCAAAAGGTAGTGAGATCTCTTCCCTCAAGACTTGGTGTAAAGGTTTTTGCTATAAAATAAATGCATGAAATAGATAAATTGACTATGGATAGGCTCCGTGGAATTCTAATTTATTATGAGATGAGCATTAAGAAAGAACAACCAAATATAAAGGACATAGTCTTCAAGGCATCGGTCAAATCATCAACATCTCAAGATCATAATTATATGAATAAGTAAGATTTGGATCATCCCAACTATGAAAACAAATATGAAGAAAGGAAGAAACGGGTGCCTGAATCTTATCAAGCTTCCAGACAAAGAATGATTCATACAAGTAAGTTTTTCATTCCAAGGAATCCAATTTTTTTCATGGATATTGTTTCTCTTGTGGAAACTGTGGACATAATGTTGTGAGTTGCATAACTTTTAGACATAATAGAAATGTAGGAATGAGATTCACTAAAACTCAAATGGATATGTATCAAAATGTCTTCTCTCCTCTACTAAATGACCTTGAATTCCGAATATGAAATAATTTTGGACACAAGGAAAGTGAATGCAGAAGCAAGATGCTTCCTATCAGACAAGAAGATTTTACCAAGTTTTGGTGGAAGAAAAATAAAAACAAAAAAAATTGTGGACTATCTCTGTATGCCAAAAATCATGAAAATCAATGGTATATTGATAGTGGATGATCCAAGCACATGATAGGAGACAAGAGTAATTTTGAATTCCTAACTGAAGAAAAAGGTGGTAATGTTACTTTTGGAAACAATTATCCAACTAGAATTAGAGGAAAATGAATTGTTGTACTAGATGAATATAAGAAGGGAAAGACCAAAGCACAAAATGTATTCTATGTAGATGGTCTGAAACATAACTTGTTGAGTGTAAGTCAAATGTGTGACCAGGGAAGACTGTTGTAAAACAAGACAGAACTTTAGGAAATGTGTATATTCTAGAAGAAGGCAAAGAAAATGTTGCATTGGTAAAACTAATGAGAGTTGGCTTTGGCAAAAAATACTATGTCATCTTAGCTTTAATCATCTTGTTGAGCTAGGAAGAAAAGATGTTGTGAGAGATGTGCCCAAAATTTCCAAATCTGAGAATATTGTTTGTAAGTCATGTCAATTTGGAAAGTAGTAAAGAGTTCAATTCAGGGCAAGAGAACACTCCACCACTCGACCTCTTGAGATGATTCATACAGATATGCATGGCCCTACTATCACACAGTAACCTCTAGGTGAAAGATATTTTATTTTTTTAATTGATTACTATACCAAAATGACTTTGCTTGAGTTGTTGAAGCATAAATTTGAGGCTTTTGAAAAATTTAAAATATTCAAGGCACATGTAGAAAACGAAATGTATTTAAAAATAAAGTGCCTAATATCATACATAGGAGGATAATTAACTTATGATGAGTTCAATAGTTATTGTTAAAAGCATGGGATCAAGAGATAGTTTGTTATTTATAGAACCCCTCAACAGAATGGAGTAGTAGAAAGGATGAACATAGTAGTTCAAGAAATGGCCAGTGCCATGCTTGATGAATCAGAAGTACCTAAAAAAATTTGGGGAGAAGTTTTTCAAACTTCTATAAACATTCTCAATAAAGAGCACATAAGAGTAAACAATGATAAAACCCCTTATGATCTATGTCATGGAAGACCAACATCAATAAATCACTTCAAAAATTTTGGAAGCAAGTGCTACATTAAAAGAAATGAAGATAACTTAGGTAAGTTCGAATATAGAGATGATGAAGGTATCCTATTAGGATACTCCTCCAAACATAAAGGATACAAGTGCTACAAAAAAAGGCTCCATAAGATAATTGAGAGAATAGATGTAAAGGTATATGAAGGACCACTTCATTCAGTGAGAAATCAACACCCCGATGATCGATATGATGAACCAATCATAAATGAGTTACAAGATTATGGAATGGATGAGAAACAGGAACAAGAGGATTCAAAAGGACAGTATAGAATGTAAACATCACAACCAACGACCCCATACAGGTATGTTTAAAAACATCATCCAGAGAACCAAATTCTTGGAAACAAGGAAGCAGGTGTACAAACTAGAAGAAAACTAATAGATACATCTAGTTATGTAAGCTTTGCATTGTTATCCGTGAGTGAACCACAAAGTTTTATGCAAGAAAGTCAAAGTGACCATTGGGTGAAAGTCATGAATTAAGAACTAGACCAAATATAGAAAAAAAAGACTCGGGATCTTGTCGCAAGACCAAATGACAAGAATGTAATTGGAACTAAATGGTTATACAGAAACAATTTGAAAGAAGATGGACAAATAGTCAGAAATAAGGCCAAATTGGTATGCAAAGGGTATGCTCAAGTAGAAGGAGTGGAATTTGAAGAAAATGTTGTTGATGTTGAAAGAATTGAATCTATCAGGATGTTTTTTAGCTTTTGCATGCTACAAAAAATTCAAAGTCTACCAGATGGATATTAAATCATCATTTTTTAATGGTGATCTTCAGGAAGAAGTTTGTGTGGAGCAACTAGAAAGTTTTCTACTAAATGACAAAGAGGATTATGACCGTCGATTAAATAAATCCCTGTATGTGCTAAAATAGGCTCCAAGAGCTTGGTATTACAGACTTGACAATTATTTTCACTAGCAAGTTTTTAAAAAAGGAACAATTGATAGCAACTTATATATCAAAGGTGAAGGTAATGATCTATTAATTATTGTAGTGTATGAAGTAACATTGAATTAATGAGCAAGATGTTTACACTACAATGCAACAAGATCTAGAGATGTCCATGTTACGATAAATTTCCTTCTTTCTTGGCTTACAGATTCATCAGTCCGAAAAAGGAATTTTCATTTCTCAAAGAAAATATCTCAAGGAAATCTTGAAGAAGTTTGGCATGGAAAACTATGCACTAGTAAGCACTCCCATGACTACCAGTTGTAAACTTAGCAAGGATGAATATGCTTCATAAATATATCAAACCATGTACAATTATATGATAGGCAGTTTAATATATCTCATAGCTTCAAGGCCGGACATCATACAAGCAGTAGGTTGGTAGGTAGGTTTCAAGCCAATCCCAAGGAAACTCATGTTATTGCGGTTAAAATATTTTTTAGATATTTGCAAGGCATTGTTGATTATGTCTTGTGATATTCAAAAGACACAAACCTCATTCTCACATTTTATACAAATGCATACTTTGTGGGAAAAAATGATGATATAAAAAGCACTAGTGGAGGTGCATTCTTCCTTGGCAATTTTTTGGTGTCTTGACTCAACAAAAAGCAAACCTCCATATCTCTCTCTACAGCTGAAGCCAAATATGTAGCAGCAACATCATGTTGTACTCAAGTGTTTTGGATTAAAAAAAATCTCAAGGATATCCAAGTTCCTTGTGGTCAACCTGTCTCCATCATGTGTGACAATACAAGTTCAACACTCTAATACTAAGTATATACCAATCAAATATCATTTTCTCAGAGAACGGGTTCAGGATCATGTGGTCAAATTAGAGTATTTTCCTTCCAAAGAGAAAATTGTATATATTTTTACTAATCCATTACCCAGAGAACCCTTTGAGTATCTCATATAGAATATGGGGGTGATCTCATCTTCTCTTATTCAATAAAGAACATAGTTCACTATGTAGAAACATGCCCCATTTGTTGCAGTATCAAGGAGAATTTTTTTTTGGAGATGCGAATAGTTGAATTTTTCTATGGCTCTCGATGGTATTATGTTTAAGGATGGTTCTCTGCACTTAAAGAGGCATGGACGAGAGAATATTTCAAGTCCTTATTTTTCATTGTTGTCAAAGGGGGAGAATATCATAAAGGTTATTGATCTATAAGTTGTGCACATTGAAAGGGGGGAAACTTGTTTGATATGGTAGTTGTGCACATTCAAAAGGAGGATCATCTTGTTTGATCTGGAAGCTATGCACATTGAAATGGAGAGCATCTTGCAGCGGCGCACATCAAAATGGAATATCTTAGCATAAAAGGCCACTTTTTTGGCAGTCGCCTTTTAGAACAAAGAAGAAGGCTCTATTGGTTTCCATCAATGAAAAAGGGGGATTTTATTGCACATATGTTGTCATTGATGTCAAAGAAGTAATGTACATTGCGCCTAGAAAGTATGGTGCATATACAGAGGAAGTCATGGAAGGATAAAAAAAATTGCATAGAAGGATTGAAGGATGAAAGGATCAATAGTGTAGAGAAGGGTCAATGGCATAGAAGAAAATCGGTAGGGTGCTTTGAACCAACGCAATGAATGGTGTAGTGGAGTGTACTGATATGAAACTAATGTGATGGAATGCACTGTGACATATTATGTGGAAGATTGTGCAAAATAAAATATACATGGCACCTCAAACCAGTGCGACGACTAACACTTTGGATTGTGACTAAACGAAGCTCATGTGACAAGAAACAGAGTCAAACGTGGTGGGATGAACGTAGTGGTTCAGTGAAGCGTACTAGAGGGGAAGTGTGACAGGATGAAAACTTGTTACTTGAGCCTTGGGATCTTCTTCTATCTATGTAGTAGGTTCACTATAGACCAAAATGTGACTCATTGTGTCATGCTCTGATAAGACCAATTTTTGTTGTTGGATATGAGTTGGAGCTCATTCAGAGGAATATTTGGTCCATTTGATTTAGTCAAAGAATGTCCAGTTATAACTGGATCTTGATCTGGTTAAGATTTGTCCACAATATAATTGGCACACATCAACATGATTTATTTATAATGAAGTGTAACTAAAAGGACCTTAATATAGTCAAGATTGGTCCACAGTGTAATTTTCATGCGTCTACATACTTTATTTAGACAAAAGTCTAATTGAGAGGACTTTGATCTAGTCAAAATATTTCCACAATGTAACTCTTATGCATCCAAATACAAGAAGGGGAACTTAGGAAAAAAAAATATAAATAAGGATGTGCTTTGTTCGATTAAGGTGTGGATAAAAAGAGAAGAAAAAGGACCTACAACTGTTCAATGAAACTAAACTAGAGATATAACAGATTAATTTTTAGGTCCAATTCTACAATAACATTATTTAAAATTGAATTTAGGGTGGAAGGGTAGTGATAGGGTGAGTTGAATCTCACTGAGGATTGATTTCCTCATTATCTACGATAGGTTGGTGCCTAAGAGGATTGGTGTCCTCATTATCTGCAATAGGTTGGTGCCTGATAGGATTAGTGTCCAAATTATCTTCGACAAGTTGGTTCCTGAGAGGATTGGTGTCCTCATTTGTGACAGGTGGGTTCCTTTCAAGATGAATAATTGTAAATTCTAATTTGGTGCTTGCAGAAGAACATAAAGAAACATGTTCTATGGTTTTCTCCCACATTGGGTTTCCACGTAAAAATTATGGTGTAATGTGTTTTTTGTGTTGCGTTTTGTGTTTTGCATATATCGTTGATTAAGTAAGAATTTATAAATAAATTTAATTTGTTGAAAGAAAAGTAAATTGAGAAATCTGATGTAATATTGATTCACCCATCCCCTCTCAATATTGTTGTAATTTATAACAAGAAGGACCTCTACCGAGTAGCTAGTGATAGACTGATAATATTCGTGAAAATGAAGTTTAGGCTCTTGAGTTACTCAAATGAACTAGAAAAAATAGAGTATGGAGAGTCTGTTATGCCACGCTATGATAGGGGGGAAGATAAAAATGTAAAATAATAAGATAACCTGGAGAAATAGCATTGGGATGATGAAGGAAGTCATAGATGGAGGTGGTAGGGAATGGGTCATGGAGTATTACTCCAGTGAGAGCAACGGTGGGTTGATATATATAGGGGGATGGGAAATATGATGAAGGGGAGAAAGAAAGATTCAATGAGAGGGGATGGCTTGGAGAACAAGTAGAAAGTGGAGGCAAAATGTGAATCAAAGGGAAGTAGATGAGAGATCGGTTGTACTAGAGATGTGTGTCAGAGAATGTAATGGTATAATTGACTATGTAATTGTGGCATGTGTGAACTACCCAAATTGGAAAACTTTCCCTTTAAATGGATTGAATGTCAAGTAAAATATTCCAGAACTCTTGTGAATTGTCAAACCAGATATGAACCCTCTCTCTATGCCAAAGAATCAACCTAATTTGGAAATCTAAAAAACTGTTCAAACTATCAATCTATCGAGTCCACCTACTTGAATGATGTGAATGTTGTGTTGTCCAAAAGGTAAGTTATGTCAACTATGAGATATAATACATGTTTTACAACCTACACTAAATATATTCTACCCCTATTGAAAACTTAGACTAGGAGTTTAAACGACGACGGACCCCTACGGGCCATAGTAAACCTTCAACCTGTTGCCATTAATGATTCCCTTAAGTGGATAACCTTGTAGGGTTTCCATCTTGGTGACACCTTCTTCACTAATGTAGACTAGTCAAAAAGGAACCAACCAGTGCATGCAGATCTTGCACAAATGGTGTAAATATTTATTATCATATAATAATACTGAAAATATAGGATGGAGAATTTTATGGCGTATGTTACAATCGTGTCATGCCTTGTGTCTTTATTTTTCAACCACTTGACTAAAATCAACCATCATTTTGTCTTCTTTTAGTTCTGTTAGGTCGTCTAACTTGTGCTAGAGATACTGATCATCAATCATTTGGGTGGCTAGGGCGACACAGAGGCTAGAAACAAAAAATTCTAGCGGCGTTATCGCTTATTTTCCATAGACAATTCTGAATGGCTTGCGCTTGGTCATCCCTTTTCATTGTTAGACAACTGAGAAGGGGGGGGGTGAATCAGTTGTTACCATGCTTAAACAATTATGGTTCTTTTAAACTCTTTGTAGAGACTCTGAATGATGATCACAATAATGCAAGGAAATAAACAATGGCACTTTCAGCATCATTCACATATATGAGAAACACAGAGACATATATTTCCCGAGGAAACCCATGCAGGGTAAAAACCTCTTTTCTTTTNTGCTGAGAGCACCAACTCTCTGTTTTCTCTAGCACCCACTAGAAGGAAGCACCAACTCCCTGGTTTTTCTAGCACCAACTAGAAGGAAGCAAAACTCCCTGTGTTCAAGCACCCACTTGAACCTTTGAGGAAACCAGTCCTCCCTAGCACCTCCCAACCACCCTGAAATATAAATCTTTGCTACAGAAACTTATTACAGTGATATGATGTTCAACAATGGCTTACCAGACTTATCACTGGTCTGCTGCATTTTGTTGCTCTGTTTGCCTCATTACCTTTCTGCACACCTCACTCGTGCTGTCTTTTCTTCCACTTTTTATGTTCTATGCTCCATGTCCATTCAGTGCACAGTTCCTCTTCCGTGCTATTCAACTGCTGCACTCTCCTCCTTCTTCACACATGAATCACCTTCACCAACAACCACAGCAAACTCAAACAACAACAGCAACAACACCCTTCTCTTCTCTGTACTGTGTATTTATAGCTTCTGTGCACCTTGTGCATGCAATGTTCGCAATGCCTCTGCATGCTGACTCCACGTCGTTATCCTCCACCTCTCGAGTGTTCTTTCTGATCATCATCGTGACTCTTCAGCTTCTCTGGCAGTTGAGACTCTTCGTCTTCTTTGTGACAATTGAGCTCACCTTCTCTGTTTTAGTTACGGGCTTCCACGCTCATCCATCTGTCAATCCCTTCTAAGAATAGTCTTCCTTCACTTGGACGAAGCTTGGAGACTCTTCATCTCCTCTAGCATTCACACAGGGGTCTCCTCGAATTCTCTAGCAGACGCCATCAATGGTTTCTGGCAGTTTCACTATGTCGTGCATCAGTAGCCCTCCGATCAACACTTGATCTGACAGTTCAGATTACATCGTGATTTCACCTATCGCGATATCGGGATTCCTGATGTCAATAAATTTTGACATGTCCAACTCTCGATCCTCGATGCCTCTCCATTGACTGGAATCAACGGTCCAGATCAAATCTTGATCTGACGGCTCAGATTGCATCGTGATTTCACATATCGCGATATCGGGATTCTTGATGTCAATAATCTTTGACATGTCCAACTCTCGATCCCTGAAACTCCGACAAGGTGTCCATCTGCTGACGTCATATGTGGATCGACACGTGTTGAATACTGCCACGTGTCACTCTGATTCATGACTTACATGTGCTTGAAAAGTTGAATCAGCCTGACACTTGCCATTACCTGGTTGTGCCACATGTTCCTAGCTGACGTGGTCTGCTGACGTGAGTCGGGTCAACGGTCTAGATCACATCTTGATCTGATGGCTCAGATTACGCCGGGATTTTGCATATCGAGAAATCAGGATTCCTATTGCATTGTTTCTTTGACATTTCCAAAACGCGATCCTCGAAACTCCGATCAACGGTTCAGATGTGATCTTGATTTGACGGCTCAGATTACGTCGAGTTTTTGTGAGCCCTCTACTCCTTGCACTTTTAAAGATCGTGTAGGTTTTCCTCAATCCAACGGTGGTCGAACCCTGCACTTGGATCTGATGCCTCTAACTTCAATTAGCCCTCCAGTTAAGCTCGTGGTCCGCGTGACCTTCTCCTATATGACTACAGCCAAACCTCCTCATCAGGGTTTTGGACTTTCCCATGTCGAAACATGTATGTCCTCAGGATTCGCAATCCCTTGAATCCCGACATGCTCTTTACGCACTATCTCTCCTAGCTAGGCTCCTGGCCCATATGATCGTTATCCTCATGACCGCAGTCTTACCACTCGTCGGGGTTTCGATCTTTTCAATGCCGCAATGCATTGGCTCATGGGATTCTCGATATGTGAAACCCTGATGAGTCATCCCTCCTTTCGGGATTTCACCTTCTCTTTTCCCGATGGTAAACCTCGTGCAACTCCTGTCTGATCTGATGGCTGACGTGATTTCTGAATGAGATCCAATGGCTATCGATCTCTCCCTTCTGTAGGCTTCTCCTAAGCTCCTCCTGGACGTAGAAACCAACGGTCCAGATCTTCTTCTTCAACCAATTTGACGACAGCTGTGCTCCCTCCTAAGCTTTGCACACTTTCCTCCCAACCTTGGGAGAATTACAAGTTCTCAAAGGCCTCGACCTTTGTCTTCCTTCTCCTCTACGAACTCCTGTATCTTGAGCTTTGTTGCACGCATTCTCCTCGACGCTGTTCCTCCTGAGCTTTCACTTTCGAATCCCCAAGGGATTCTTGGACTTCTGCGCCTCTGCAGAGTCTTCACATGCACACTCTAATCCTGCCATCTTCATTGTTGTTCTTTCCATCAATGACAAGCATACGCTACCTGTTAGACATTTGCCAACATTCATGTTATTCAATAATCCAATAGGATTGTGGGGATGTGGTGATCCCATTCATCACGCTGCACATTGTGAAATTTTGTTAGAGCATGTTCTAAAATTTTATTAAAATCCTCCATTGTACCATTGGCTTGAGGGTGATAAGGCATGCTCTTTTGGTGATGTATCATGAACTCCTTAGTGATTCGTTCAATGGTTTCATTCACAAAAATTGACCCTGCTCACTCATCCACACCCTTAGACATTTTAATCTGGTGATGATGTTCTCAAAAATAAAGCACATTGTTGTTTATGTTGTACAATCCTTAACTGGTGTTTCTTTGACCCACCTCGTGAGGTATCTGGTCATGGTAATGATGTAGTGTTCCCCTGTGCAATGCATGGGAGGATTTATGGGCCCAGTATAATATATCACCAATTTTTCAAAGGGATTAAGTGTAGTCATAGGGAAGAATATAATCTCATCTCTGTAATAGGGATTTCCAACATGTTAACATACGTTTCAATGTTTGTGGTAGTATTTAGAGTCTGCAAAGAGAGAGGGACACCAAATCCCTACATGCAGAACCTTATGTGTGGTATCCTTACTGACATTGTGGCCTCCAACAATATATTTGTGTGCCTTGTACAAAATGGAGTATCGTTCATGTTCCAAAGCACACCAATGAAGGATGCCATTTGTGCCCAACTTATACAATTTCCTAGAAATCAATTGATAATCGACACTATAGGTCACCATTTTTCGATGTTGTGTGGGATTATACTTAGTGGGAGCATGTTCGGTTATGATAAATTCTTATATTTTGGCCAATTGATCAGGAATGGCTTCGACCTGGAAGAGTTGTGCATCTTGAAGTTCATCATTGAAGCTCGTAGTAGCTTCCCCAGTCTGAATCTGTGAAAGATGATATGGTCCAATATATTTTTTCCAATCTTAAGGATAACATCAAATTCAAATTCTTGGAACAACAACAACCAAATACTTGAGCACGAAATGATCAATGAAGAATTTGAAATCCGACCCCAGCAAATAGTGGCGAAAATTTTGTAAATCATATACCATGGCCATGTTGATATTATGGTAGCTGCGAGAGGTATTAAACCTCCATGTGTAACCCTGACAAGAATAGAATATTTTGGGAAGAAAGAAGAAACCCTAAAGCATTGAACATAACCCTAGAAGACAAGTCGGCTAAAGAAAATAATTAATATTGAGTTTTTAGCCTCCATAAAGAGAAGTTGGCCCAGACAGTTAAGGAAGAGCAGTATAAATACAGGATTCCAGAGCTCATTTGGATACACACATCTCACAACTACAGAAATTTAGTGCGTAATGCAAAAATTTAGTAAGTGTGCAATTTTGGAGAGTAGTTGCAGTTGCAGCTACTACAACTAGTATTTTCGGTTTTAGGCTTGGAATTTCTCTTGGTTATGGTTTGGAATTTCTTCCTGGTATGCTATCTCTGGAGAGTGGTATGCTACCTTGATTGTCTTTTGGACCTAGGGTTTTCTTCCAAAATTATTCTCTCTATCAAGGTTAAGGTGCTTGGGGGTGGCTTCAGCCTATGTTTGGGTGACAATATTTCTATATTGTTTATGGTTAAACGAACACACCTATTATTTATAAAATGTTATGGGCCCACACTATCTTCAGACATTCTAACCGCTGGAAGATAGATTAGGAGGATTTTCTCAGTTATAGTTGCAATTGCAGTCAAAGATTTTGTTGCAGCAACGAAACCCTAACCCCCTTGTTAAGGCACCTTAAGTGAATATTTTGACCTAATTCCTAGATATCCTAGTGCACCCTAGTCTAGCGCACCTCTTGGTACCCTCGGCAAGCTAAGACGTCAAGTTTGAGTTTTTGGTCAAAGTCAAAGGTTGACCAAGTCAAAGCAGTCATGACTTACTCTATGAAGTTAGAAAAAAAGTCAGAGCGGTCTTCTAACTTTAGAGGATGGAAGAGAAGGATTGATCTCATCCTTGCCAAAGATAAATTATTGGATATCGTGAAAGGAAAGATTGTGGAACCAAAATTTGAAGAAGGAAAATATAAGGAACCTCAAAATGTCGCAGTTACGAAGAAGTTAAAGAACAATGGCATCAATGCCATGAGTATCATAGTGGACTCTATAAAATACCACTTGATACCCTACATATCTCATCTTGACTCATCTAAGAAGATGTATGATGCCCTAACTAACCTCTTCTCAGTCAGAAACATTGGACAAGTAATGAGTCTGAAGAATGAGCTCCATGACATGAAAATGAATGATGATGAAAACATAACATCACACTTGGTAAGAATCTATCAGTTAAGAGATCAAGTACAAGCTATTGAAGAAATCATTTCAGAAAAGGAACTGGTAAATATAGTACTCAATGGCCTTCCCAAGGCATGGGATGCATTTTCTGTAAGCATGAACTCAAGAAAGGAGTATCCCACATTTGAAGAAATTTGGACTTCTTGTGCACAAGAAGAATCAAGTATTAGCACAAAAGAGAAATTCCAAAGGAAATATGATAATCAAACCTCACAACAAAGTTCAAGAAATTCAGGAATAAGATGAAGTTTGACTCAAGGAAGAAACCAAATCAAGAAAAGGATATGTCAAAAATAAAACGCTTCAACTGTCGAAAATATGAATCATTGTCCTGATTTAAAGAAGGAAGGAAACACACGAAGCAACAATTGCCGAAGAAAAGGAGCCCTCAAAGAAAGTCAAACAAGATGAAGCAAGATTCCTTCTTCCAAGTCAAGGTAACAATATTCTTCAAAGTTCTTGTACATACCATGTTTACATAGTTTTTGTACATATCATGCATATCTATTTCTTAGAAGATAAGATGTTCAAGTGAAACAATAACCATGGACGAATAACAAGATAAGGATTCTTATCACGATGACTACAAGTCAAGCAATACGCATGAAAAGATGAAGTGTGTTGACAATCCTTGGTACAATTCCTGTGGAATCTATTATATAAGTAACAACTACTAGATAATTTGAAATCATAATGAAACTTGAAGAGACCCAGAAGAAGTCAAAAATCAAGAGGAAATTAGAAAAAGACTTGTGACACTTTGTAGAAGGAAATAAGGATGCAAACGGAAGCATGGAATCTCTTAGTTGGAGGGAGTTGATTACATAATTCCAAAATAAGAGCATGCATTCATGCATGAAGCAAGGATTAGGAGGGAGCTAATCCTAAATTATATGATCCATTGAGGATTATGAAGTATATGTCCATGTTCCCATTGAAAGTAGCAGCCATGATAAGTAGCGCATGTTCATAAGAAGTCTTCTTTGAAAAGAAGACTTAAAGTATCCTTGGTTGTCCATCTACATCCATGATCCCATGATGAAAGGAAGAAGTTGGAATCTTCAGGGCATGGAATCTATAGAAGACTCCATGCACCCAAGAGATAAAGAGAAACGCGAGGAGGAACATGAAGATTCCAAGAAAGAAAGAAAATCTAGAACAACCAGTTATTATACCGAGAATCACAAAGACTACCAGCTTGGTTTGAACCCACTATAATAAATCGAGTAGAAGAAATAAAAGTTATGATAAATAACAATGTATGTAAGAAAATGTGAAAAATAATTATGAATGGAAGCATTGCAAGATGCAGAGGTTCTTCTAGAAGGAGAGAGAAGACTATGACAACAACTTGTTCCAGTAAACCAGATATACCTCTTGTAGTATCCATAGATGTGAATTTACATGTAAAATATTGTTCTTCCAAATAAAGAAAGTGAGAAAGAAGCTTATACCAGAAAGAGACCCATGTATGCAGATATAAGAAGACCTTGTATGGATTCAAACAACTTGATGCAAAGTATCTCATATACAGCATAAGCGTGGTGAAAACTTTCTATGACATAGATAGTGTATCAGAATAGTTATTCAGAAGTATGGGATAATGGACTGCTAATCCATGGCAGACTCTCATGATGACAGAAGAAGTGATACTTGTATATGTTTCAGTTTGAGCCTTGCCCCGATGTCATGAGCTAGTAGGAAACAAAAGTGTTGAATTCGACCTTGATATATTGTAATGATCAAAGCTATATGAAGCCTTCAGAGAAAACTAGTGTTCCATGACAAACCGAAGTACATTGATATCAAGCATTATATTCTCTGTGATGAAGTCTAGAAAAGAGAAGTGGTTCTCCAATATATCTCCACAGATGAGAAGATAGCAGATATTTTGGTAAATTCTTTGTCCAAGATGAAAAGTTTGCATACTCAAGAAACAAGTTGGGGCGCGTGGAGATGAATTCCTTATTAAAAAAGGAATATATTACTCCCAGGTTGGGAGGGAGAACTGATATGTTATTGATTTATGGACAGTCATTTTTCAATTTGAAAAATGGTCCAGGATGAGTATTTCCTTTCCAGTTCGGAAAGTGGTTTGAGATTTCTGACAGACGAGCATTTTCCAGTTCGAAAAATGGTCCAGATCAGACAGTCATTTTTGTAATGAAAACGATCTAATAGATTTTTGATGTACCATAGACAACGATTCCCCTTGTGGCCAGTGTGAGGGAATGATCTAGGACAATCATTCTTCTTGGTAGTCACTCTAAGTAGTGGTCAAGTAGAATGGTTAGCCTCATCAGGCATTCATTCTTTCGAAGTTCACAGTTGTGAGCAGTTTAGAAGAATGGTATGTTTTGGAGGTTGGTGTAGGATAGTCATTTCTATAGGAAATGGTACAGACAGTCATTCCCTAGGTCAGACTCATTCTCTCTAGGTTTCACTATGATTAGTGTCAAAGGAATGACCCAGTTAGGTGAATGGTCCAGGTTCAGCAATCAAGTACATGCATTCCCTAGGGAAGACTCATTCTCTCCAAGTTGCACTATGATTAGTGCCATAGGAATGGACCAATTAGTTGAATGGTCTAGGCTCAGAAATCAGGCACAATTATTCTTCTATGATTGAGAAGAATAGTCCAAATTGACCATGGATGATGTTTTACCTTCTAAGGGAAGATGCTCTTCCATATCTCACAGATGTGAGTGGAAGAATGGCCTAGATGACTCAGTTTATATCATTATATTGTTTTATGCAGGTTGATATCAGATGATATGATTGTTGTGGAGATTGTATGTCTATGAACAATAGATGTATACTATTGTGGTGGATGTGTTCCACTGGTTGTGTTTATGCATCATTATTAAGTAGTCGTGTATTACTTGGTGTGGTCGTGTACCGCTGGATAGTAGTTGTGTACTACTATGGATAGACACAGTTGTGTTCTATTGAATGGAACTGTTTTGATTTCCATGAAGACTATCACTAGTGTTGGAAATGATTATTAGCTAGATGGATAGTCAATGTGCTAGTGGACAGACATTCTCCAGGCGCAAAATGCTCTAGAACATTTAATCTTCTAGGAAATATGTCTAGCTTAGAAGAATAGTCCTTGTATCCCATGGCATGTCTTCCAACATCTGTTGGAATAGTTATTCTTCTAGGATATATGTCTGGATTAGAAGAATGGTTCTTGTATCACTCTGTGGAGTGAGTGACTTATTCAACATCATGCATGATTACTCAGATGGAGTATGGCTTTGAGAGATGATACAATTGATTCTATTAGATGATATTGATAGTGATGATGGTGCTCGTGATTTGATCATGAGATAGTCTGTGTGGCCATGATGATGTTATCGGTTGAATGGTATGTTTGTGCTAAAGACAATTACCTTTAAATACCTCCCTAGCTAGGAGGGAGTGTTGATATTTTGGTAGTTGCAGGAGGTATTAAACCTCCACGTGTAACCCTGGCAAGAATAGAATATTTTGGGAAGCAAGAAGAAACCCTAAAGTGGTGAACATAACCCTAGAAGACAAGTTGACTAAAGAAAATAATTAATATTGAGTTTTTGTCCTCCAGAAAGAGAAGTCAGACTACACAGCTAAGGAATAGCAATATAAATCATAGTTTTAAAAATTGAAACCAATACCGGAACTGGTCGAGGGTCCAACCTGAACCGGAACTAGAACCGGTAATGAACCGGTCGAACCGGTTTCAATGAACCGGTTTTTAAAAAAACACATAAAATATTTAAATTTTAATGAAAAAAATACAATTTTAAGATTTTAAATCATTTTTCCAAAGCATTAGAGAAAATTAGAGACAACATATCCAAAGTATGCTCATGAATATATCAAAACGACACTAAGTGCAATACATATCTAGAGATCGGAACATAAATACATAATCAAGGAGGTGGTAAATGGCCTCTACAACATCAAATAACATACTAAGTTACATTCACTGATACTATAGGTGGGAATGCCAATGAAAAATACAAAATAGCCATAGGGTAGATACTAGAACCATAGATGGAAGAATCTCATAGCTCATGAGTCGTGACTGTCAGTCGTCCTCCATGTCATAATGATCAAGATTGGCATCACTACCACTGTTCTCTCCTTCATCCTCCTCCTCCTCCCCTATATGCAATGCAATTCGTGCATTTTTTGATGTGGACTCTGGAGGATGACCCCTCAAGAGGATCACCATCATCAAAAGTGATCGGCTCTAGCACTATTTCATTAAGATCCAAGTTGGCTAATGCCAACTCAACACTGTTGTTCAAACCCTTATCATCAGAAAACATTTTCCACATATTTGTCTTTCCCTTCAACCACTCTTCTCTCTGATTGTATATAAGATGGAGGTTGGTGTGCACATACACTACTAAGTCACCCGACACGATGACAAAGAGAAGAGTTCAATAGAAGATTTTATACTTGAGTGAAGGGTACATTTTTACTGGGGTCATGACAAAAGAGTTCAACAATCAATGCCACCAACATCGAGGTACATAAAGGGCTTGGTTCTCTTGATTAAATGTCAGTTCCATACCCTCATACATGATAGAATCGAGTGGAAACATTGCAATTTTTCCAATCTTGAAATCCTAAAAACTATTCAGTCTGTTGAATTTTGAATGGGACCTAAAATTCTACTTTCTCCATATGAAGTCCAATGAGGTTGGAACCACTCTCAAACATACTGAAACAATTCATGGTAATGTTAAAAATTTAAGTAAAAGGATGAAAGTGGCATTCTCCTTTATCTTTCATTTTCATCCTTTTACTTTAAGAATTTAACATTACCATTGATTACTAGGGTGGGTGAAATGGAAGGGGTGGGGACCTCTTTAAATAGCATTAATAAGGAAAAATAACCCTCAGTTGCACACCAAAACACCTTACAACTCCAACTTGCATGAGAAAACATGAGCCAAGTACTTGTTTGTTACTTAGGTTTTAGGTTTTAGGGGGTTTTGGGGGGTTTTAGGTTTTAGGGACCAAACCGGTGGGTTTATGACCAAACCGGCCGGTTTATGACCAAACTGGATGGTTTATGACCAAACCGGTCGGTTTGGTCATACACCGACCGATCGGTTCGGTTTATTGGCCAGTTTGAACCGGTCGACCATCAAACTAGTCAAACCGGCCGGTTCCGGTTCCATTTCGACCGGTTTTTAAAACACTGGTATAAATATAGGATTGCAGAGCTCATTTGGATACACACGGCTCGCAACTACATAAATTTAGTGTGCAATGCAGAAATTTAGTAAGTGCGCACATCTGGAGAGTAGATGCAGCTGCAACTACTGCAACTAGTATTTCAGTTTTAGGCTTGGACTTTTTCTTGGTTATGGTTTGGAATTTTTGCTTGGTATGTTAGCTCTGGAGAGTGGTACGCTACCTTGATTGGCTTTTGGACCTAAGGTTTTCTTCCATAATTATTCTCTTTGTCAAGGTTAAGGTGCTAGGGGGTGGCTTCAACCTATAGTTGGGTGACAATATTTCTATATTGTTTATGGTTATATGAGTACACCTATTATTTATAACAGGCCAAGCCCTCATGCTTAGTTTCCATATAATTATTTTTAGCATCAGACAACTTACGGCTATCAAAATTGTAACATCCAATTTTAATGATTATATTTCATACATTGACTTATTCTTTGAGGACACTTGCGAGAGAAAGTGATCTGGTTTAAAACATGGTACATTGTGATTATCAGTTTGGTTTATATGTTTATGTTATGATTTAGAATTGAAATTTATAGATTATTTATATTAATGTATAGCATTAACATGTAGTATGATGAGGTTTCTTGAGTGTGCAGGAAATGTGACAAAATGAAGATGATGATGACATAGATATACTTCCTTGGACTCCGGATTGAGTAAGGGAGTGGATCATTTACCTTGGTTATGAATACTTGATTATTACACATATGTTATATAATGATTTTAGTTATGAATTTCATATATATGTGTTATTGATGTTATCTTTGTCAATGGATGTAGGCATGGCGATGCTTGCTAATCCGACTCACATATGGAGTAAAGGGGTCATGCACAGATACTAGACAGATGAGAGAGAGTTGTGGTGGTGTCCCTTTCATATCCTACTAGCACTCTTTCCATGCCCTAAACTAAGGTTGACAACTACCTTGTTCATAGAGGTTCATGATGCAGTGAGGGTGGACTGAGATAGTCACTCACAAGGATTTCTAAGGGGCGCGCAATAAGGTGGGTACCATATTCCTCAAGGAGCCCTTAGTCTCACACAAGTTCAACCAGTGGAGTATTGAGTCCAAGCGTCGAAAAACTTCAAAACTAGTCAATGGAGAGTGGCACCCTTGGAGCACGAAGGTGTGTCCTGAAGGGCATGTCGCAAGTATAATTTTTGAGTCAATAAAAATCTATCATATCTTAGAAAATGAAATGAATGTTGGATTTTTGTTAGAAATGAGAATACAATTTTTATTTAAATTATAAACCAAAAAACAGAACCAAAATTCTAAGCCTAGATGTTTTGACTAAATAAAATTATAAAATGGGATAAGGGAATTTTAGTCTAAATAAACACTAGTCAAGGGGAGAATAAGAATAAGAATTTAGGCATGTGAACAATGTGTGCATGAAATAAATAAAAGGATTTTTAATTAAAATAAATTATATTCATGAGAGAATGGATTGTCAACTTAGAGTTAGGATCCTAATTCAATCAACCTCTAAATCCTAACTAAGAGAAGGGACCTAATCAAACTCAATCTGAAATTTAGTTAGGCGACACAATAAAAGAAGAATTGGGGAACTAAGAGACCACTAGGAGGAAATCTAGGAACTAACTGTGGGTGTGAGGGAAAAATGATTAATTGATTAAATTAAAAGGGATTTAAAATGTGCAACTTGGGGAGAGTGTGACATGTGTTGTGGGTGAATAATATTTAATTTAATATTTAAAAATTAGCTAATTGTGCATGAGATGACAAGTGTCAAGTTGAATTTTCCTATAAAAAGAATGGTGTGGATGAGAGAAAGTACCCTATTGCTTGATGAATGAAATGTTGGTGGAATTTCTATTGACTAAGTTTTACTTGTGTGAGCTAGGTTACAAGTATTGTTAGGAGGTAGAAGCCTCTCCTTGCGATGGAAAGCTTGTGCTAATTGAGATCTGGTTTTCTATGTGTGTCCCTTTTGCGGATCGGGGGCTAAGGGGGAAGAAGAGTACCCCTAGCATTGGTTGGAAGGTACCAGTGAAGTTCTTGGATTAGCATGCAAAGGAAGAATTAACACAAGTCCAGGTTCGAACATCAACATCAATTATCCGACTTGTCTAATTGTAGTATTTTGGTTGTTCTAGATTTTTAATATTTATGATTGTGGATGTAATATACCGAATAATCACTGGACATAATGATTTTAATTCCACTTAGTTTTCTGAAGTTATATATTTTATTTTCCTATAAAAAAAATGCACGTGAACCAATAGTTGGTTCAAGATAATTTTTTCTATGATTTATATGTATAATTATGTAATACAAAAAGAAAAACACTTAAGAGTAAATCATGATTATAGTATTTTATTTATTTATTTATGTGTTGTATAGAATATTGGGTTACTGATTGTATATGTGAAATATTGATTTAAGTCATCGTATGTTCTTGCAATTATTTATGATTTTAACTATTGTAGGAAGTATAATTCAGTTTGACC
>JASDQU010439612.1:27015-45405 GCA_032191745.1 Picea mariana
TATATATATATATATATATATATATATATATATATATATATATATATATATATATATATATATATTATTTTATTATGAAAATGGAGGTTAAATTTCCTGGAGCGTAATAGACCTGAGACTAAAGAGAATATAATTTATTATTATTCTAATGTCAAAACACAACCCATGACCAAATACTTTAGCCATCTTGTGGACTTCGGGACTTTGAGGCTCCGGGGTGTTTGGGGTGATGGAATCTGTTAGCGTCGGAAGTCACTCCTGGATTGCACCAGGAGCAGAGCCCGACACCCATCAGTTTAATGTCACAATTTTTTTATAAAATGGATAATCAAATGGAGGCAAACTCAGGACAACATCATTTCAACTCTGAAAATAGGCCAGGCATGCATGGGCAAGTGAGGTCTTAGATAAACTTCAAACAGTGAGTTGTAATAAGGGTGAGTAGGGGGAAGAATTGTATGAGAAGAGTGTAGGGGTCTGTTATAAACATTAGGTTCCCAACCGACTGCGAGAAGAAAACGTCTGAAGGCAAGATCTTCTTACATTCAAACGCAGAAGGCTAGAGAAAATAATAATGCAACAACAAATCCTTTATCATAACATAACTGCAACAATTCATGTGAATCATTCGATCACGAACTCTCTGGCATGAGACAAAAACATAGGTGAAGTAGGAAAACTGTTTGTCATAAAACAGAAATCTCAGATACAGATGCACAACCAGGGAACTAGAATGGTTGTTAAAACATTACAATCAAGAGCTCTGCTCTACCATCGATAGATACCAAAATGGCGAAAATGCCTACATATACTCAAAACAACAACAACAACAAAATAGAGATGTTGCATTAAGAGCTTTGCGTCTGCATGGATTCTGACAATCTGCACCTGCAGTCCCTGGGCGATCATGCACCTATGGAAGATGCAATCGGACTTTTGACAGTTCCGCAGGTGAATCGACGTGCTCTTAATTCGTCGCCGAACTTTCCCATTATGGCGGAGATGATGTCTAACCACCACCAACTATCTTAATAACTGCTTCATTGGGATTGAGGATGACCCAGCCAACTTGGCACCTTTGGGACGTGGAAGTACCTTTGCGCTGCCACCTAGAATAACTGAACGGCTTGATGAATATGCGCGAAGGCCAGCGCGAAGGGTGGGGCATAGAATGGGAATGGTGGTGCCAAAACCGTGGGGGTGAATTAAGAAGCAATGAGGTGTGAGAGAGGCTTAGACCTAAAGGGGGCTGCATTATCAATGACAATTCTACTAGGGCAGCCAAACCTGGCTATGATATCCTCCAGGAAGCTGATAATTACTTTGTGGGAAGTGCTCCTGGTGGGGACAGCTTCCATCCATTTGGTGAAATAGTCTATCGCAGTCAGGATCCATCTATGCTGGCTACTTGAGGGAGGATGAATTTCTCCAATGAAGTCCAATCCCCACTACTGAAAGGGTGTTGAAACTACTACAAGATTTAATGGCAGAGATTTGAGCTGCTGCTTTCCTGAGAACTTCTGGCATTTGATGCAAGCTCTGATTTCTTCGCAGACGTCAGGGAATAAAGTGGGCCAGTAATACCCAGCTCGGAGGATCTTATGGGCTATGGTCTTCTAGAAATGATGACCCCCACAAAGGCCACTGTGGAAATCAAATGTAACCTGTTGGGCTTCTTGTGGGTCCAAGCACCTTAAAAATACCCCTAAAGGGTCTTTCCAGTACAAGGTTTGGTCAATGAGGTAATATCTGACCGCCCTGAGCTTTAGAGCTCTTGCCTTGCTTTTTTCCATGCCATCAGGAGGCCTCAATTCTTGTAGAAAGTACAAGATATCCTTGTACCAGGGGCATGTTGCTAGCGATAAAGCACCTTGGGAACTCTTATTGGATGATTCAGCCTACTCATTGACGAAGTTAATCCCCAAAGATTTGCAATTGGATTCAGCCAGTAGCTTGGCTAAACCCTGCCCCTTTATGAATTTGGTGGGCTTAACCTCCAGATCAAACTCCAGGATCTTAGCAATCCATTTACCTCTTCTCCCATCTATGTCAGGCTGTACGAGGATGTTCTTCACAGAGGCAGAAGGAACGTACGCGGTGATCTTTGAGTGCAAGACATAGACTTTGAAAGCTTTGAGGGCTTTCACCAAGGCATAAACCTGCTTCTCCATGATCTCATACTAGAGTTCTGCATCTCTCAATGCCTTGCTGTAGAAGGCAATAGGTTGCTCTCGCCCTTGATCATTTCTCTGCAATAAGACCGCTGCTACTGTATCACAGGAAGCAAAAGAAAAAATCAAGAAATCTTTGGAATAGTCAGGACTGATCAGCACCGATGCCTCAGTCAATGCCCTTTTTATCTGAACAAAAGATTCCCTGGGTTCAGCAGTCCATTTCACTTCATTTCCCTTTCTGAGCATGGCTGTGATGTGTCTCACTAGCTCAGCAAAATTTGAGACGAATCTCCTCAGAAAATTAATCTTCCCCAAAAAGGCCTAGACTTCCTTCTTGGATTTGGGAGGTGACAGCGTCTGAATTTCCTGTACCCTAATAGGATCAATTCTCACTCCCTCTGCTGATACTATATGGCCTAATAGCTCCCCCTCCGTCATAGCAAACAAAGATTTCTTGGGGTTTAAAGATAAGCCATACCTCCGACACTTCAGGAAGAATTTTTTCAAGTGGCAACAGTGCTCCTCATCTGACCTGGAGAAGACCATGATGTCATCCAAATAGATCACTACAAACTGATCTTTCTCCCTGATGAAGGCTATAACCATAGCCCACTGAAAGGTTGCCCCTCCATTCATCAATCCAAAAGGCATTTTGGCATACAAGAATGTGCCCCAAGGAGTGGTGAAGGCTATTTTTTCTTTGTCCTTAGGCATGACTGATATTTGATTATACCCTGAAAACCCATCAATCATGGATATCTTAGATGCTCCAGTTACCTTCTGTAATATGTGTTCCATGTTGGGCAGGGGATAATTGTCTTTCCTTGAGCTTCTGTTCAGGTTCCTGAAATCAACACAAAGTCTGATTTCTCCACTTTTCTTCCTTACTGGAACCAAATTGGCTACCCACTCAGAATACCTCAAGGGGATAATGATTTGGGCATCTAACAATTTCTTCACTTATTTCTCCATGACAGGTAGCAACATGGGATTTATCTGTCTCAGCTTCTGCCTGAATGGCTTAGCTTCTTCTTTCAGAGGGATCTTGTGCTCAATGACATATGTGTCATATGTTTTGAGGTCTTCATAGGTCCATGCAAACACATCAGCGAATTCCTTTAACAACCCAACGTATTCCGCGCTCTATTCATTAGTCAGGCTGCTTGACAAAATGATGAACTTAGGCTCATCCTGAATGCCAATGTTGCATTTAGCTATGTCAGCATCTTCACTTGAGACACCACTCTTTATTGCCACATCATTTTTGTCAAACAGTCTTTCTAAAGGGACCAGTCCCCTCAAAATGGGATTGCTAGGCAGTTGAATAATCTGGTGATTAACAATTTTATTCAAGAATACCTCAGAGGGGGGGTCACCTTCGGGATCCGGGTCCTGATCGATGTGCAATGCAAAAAACTCATTGACGGACTGAAGAAATTTTTCGATTTCAAGATCATCCTCGAATACCTTCCAATACTTTATGTTGTCTGGGATGGATGGCCTGTATCTTACCTCGACCTCACCATTAATCTTTGGGGGCAAGGGGATCCTAAATAAACTGGCTGAGACTGCTAGGGAGTCGGCTACGGTATTCTCTTCCCTTGGGACAAAAACAATGTTGAAGGTAGAGAAGAAATTATCAATCAAGTCCCATACCTCATTTCTGTAGCTTCTAAGCCGAGGATGCTTGGCCCGATAAATATTTTTGACCTGTTGGATGATCAATTCTGCATCCCCAAACACAACCATCTCCTTTATTCCCATCTCTTTTGAAACCCTCATACCCAGAACAAGAGCTTCATATTTTTCCACATTGTTGGTGATTTCGAATTCCAGTTTGTATGACAAAGATATGATCTCTTGACAGGGTGATATGAAAACCACTCCGGCACCTGCACCTATACTGGAGGAAGCTCCATCAAAGAACATCTTCCAAACAGAGGTGGTTAGAGGCGGTATCTCCATATTAAGAATGGGCTGCTTTCTGATCTGTAACAGGAGTTTCGATGATCTGTAACAAACTAGACCCTAAATCAGTGTCAAGTGCAAATATGGGGTGATTAGTGGGGTTTGCTTCATCACTGACAATATAGGCTAGCTGGGCTTCTCTGTACAACCTCCTGTGTTCCCCTCCAAAAACTGGGATGGTGGAATATGTGAGATCCATCTGTAATGTTCCTCCAAGCCTCTTAATCCAAGACCTTGACAACAACATGCCAAACATGGGGGGAACATCAGCTACCACAATGTCCATGACCACACTCTTCATGGGCAGCTGAAACAAAGAAACCACCAGGTCCTTGATGACTCCCAGACATTGCACCCTCCTCGAATCAAAAGATTACAAATCATGATAGGCCTTGGTCACTTATAGTCCTAGTTCTTCCATGACTATCTTGGGCATAAGGTTATGGGAAGCTCCTGAATCCATGAGGCAATTATGCAACACTTTATCATGTATGTTCAGGGAGGTGTAGAAGGGAGGGGATGAATCATCTCTGTCTTCTACCATGGGACCTAGGATGACAACTGGCTTCTCATCTTGAAGGTTCACTGAGTCAGAGGGAGGCTGAAGGGACTCAGATTGTAGCAGCTTAGAGAGGGACCTTTTGAAGTCTTCATTTTTAACTAACTCAGAGAGGGGAATGGGAATCCTGATCTTTTGAATTTAATGCTCAAAATTAAAGGAGGAAATAGGCTTAGGAGCTTCCCTTACCTCAGTGACAGGTTCTTTGGATGCTGGCAAAGCACTGCGAGCTTTCTTCTCTTTAGTCGTGGTTGCTGCAGTTTTAGTAGGCCTGTCTGCTATGAGGGGATGATCTTGGATGTCAAAGTCTCCTTCTTTCTTTCTTGACTTGAGATTGTATCTGTTAGAAGTGTGGTCGGCCCTCTCTCCCTTTCCTAACTCATGGATCTAAATGTTCATCAGAGGATTTTTCGTATTCAGACTAAGTCAAATGGGGAAAAGGAGGGGCTTCCTCAACACAGTGAATTTCAGGGTCAAATTCGTCTATCTCCTCTCCTTCCTCATGAGTAACCAGGTTATTTTGGAGGGCGGTTTGAATCCTTTGATCCTCTCTGTATTTTCCCCTTGGTTCCCTTGGGAAGGCCTGTGGTCCATTGTTATTAAGTCTCCTGAAACCTCTATTATCAGCATTCTGGGGATGTTTGTACATAGGCTTCCCTTCTAACTCCCACCTCTCCATCCTGGTAGAAAGTGATTTTAGTACTCTGGCTGTCTCGTCAGTCTGATGGGGAATGGGAGAGGAACTGGATGGGGAGGCTTCAGGCCTTTTGTTAGATATGTTTCTCTTAGCAGCATTCCTGATTCGGTCAACAACCAATATGTTAGATTCTACCTCCATGGATACATCTTGCATGTGGGCCAGGGTAGTGGCTCTTCTCTCCCTCAGCAGTAGGTAGAAATCGGGATCAAAAGCGCTAGCATAAGTGATCTTAGCCGAGGCTTCTGAGGGCTTTATCTCAGTGGGAATTTTATTATACATTTTATTGAATCTCTTGGAGAAGTCAGAGACAGACTCTCCTTCTTTTCTCTTCAAAGATCCAAACTCTGTCATATAGTACATGAAATCTTTTTTATCTCCCCATTGTCTCAAAAAGGCATTGTATAAAGCTTCGATCCCATCAATCGATCCGGGAGGCAGGGCCTTGAACCATTTTCTAGCCTTTCCTTGGAGGCTATGGACAAAAATCCTCATCCATACGTCTGCATGCATGATGACATTATCATCTGTGAAACTGTAAAAGGCTTCTAGGTTTTCATCTATAGTTACGTCCCCCTCACCCGTGAACTTGGGTAGTTGCTTGAGGTAACCATCTGTCGGGAGGGCATTGAGGGGCTGAGGTAACACAGGGGGACCATACCTAGGAGCTATAATAGCCTCCATTCTGGTCATAGGGGGATTAGCACCAGCCATAGGAATATTAGGTGGAGGAGAACTTGGAGGGGAAGGAGGTCATGAAGGGGTTGCAAGAAACAAGAGAGGGTTTAAGGAGAAGACTAACGAGCTTAAGTCAGTAGGCGCTTCTCTTTGTGTAGGAGTGGTGAAATCTTCTGTAGTCCCAGGTTTACACCGAGGAACAACTTCAGAGGAGAGGGGAGTGACAAGGATTTCTCCCTCCAATCCTAGACTAGGAGGGGAAAGCTCAGCAGGAACACTCCCAAAATTCAGGAAACGGGAAACCTCTGAAGAAGGCTGGCTACGAATATGGGAATAAGAAAACGAATTTTTCATGGAAGGAGGTGGGGAAATACCTGGTTCAGCAGCAAATCTTTCTCCTTCGGAGGGCTTCCCTTTTCTGATAATCACCTCTGGATCTTCTTCAGGCGTGGCCAGAGGCAGCTGTGGATGGGATTGCGTGTGTCTACCGCTGGAAGCCACAACTAACCCAATAGGTTCGTCCCAATGGAGTCGTCACAGTGGAGTCGCTAGGTGCACAATAGCAATCTTGATAATTCTGATATCTGATGCACCTTCAGAATCAGTGAATCATTGTCGTTCAATCCCGGGGAAAATCTTCAACTTTGTTCCCCAGCAACAGTGCCAGAAATGTTAGCGTCGGAAGTCACTCCTAGATTGCAGCAAGAGTAGAGCCCGAAACCCATCAGTTTAATGTCATGATTTGTTTATAAAATGGATGATCAAATGGAGGCAAACTCAGGACAACATCATTTCAACTCTAAAAATAGGCCAGGCATGCATGGGCAAGTGAGGTCTTAGATAAACTTCAAACAGTGAGTTGTAATAAGGGTGAGTAGGGGGAAGACTTGTATGAGAAGAGTGCAAGGGTATGTTATAAACATTAGGTTCCTAACAGACTACGAGAAGAAAATGTCCAAAGGCAAGATCTTCTTACATTCAAATGAAGAAGGCCAGAGAAAACAATAATGCAACAAAAAATCCTTTATCATAACATAACTGCAACAATTCATGCGAATCATTCGATCACGAACTCTCTGGCATAAGACGAAAACATAGGTGAAGTAGGAAAACTGTTTGTCATAAAACAAGAAATCTCAGATACAGATGCACAACCAAGGAACTAGAATGGTTGTTAAAACATTACAGTCAGGAGCTCCGCTCTACCATCGATAGATACCAAAATGGTGAAAACGCCTACATATACTCAAAACAACAACAACAACAAAATAGAGACTCTCCATTCAGAGCTTTGCGTCTGCATGGCTTCTGACAATTTGCACCTGCAGTCTCTGGGCGATTGTGCACCTATGGCAGACGCAATCAGACTTCTGACAGTTCCGCAGGTGAATCGACGTGCTCTTAATTCGTCACCGAACTTTCCCATTATGGCAGAGATGATGTCTAACCACCACCAACTACCTTAATAACTGCTTCATTGGGATTGAGGATGACCCGGTCGACTTGGCACCTTTGGGACATGGAAGTCCCTTTGCGCTGCCAACTGGAATAACTGAACGACTTGATGAATATGCGCGGAGGCCATCGCGAAGGGTGGGGCGCAGAAGGGGAATGGTGGCGCCAAAACTGTGGGGGTGAATTAAGAAGCAATGAGGCGTGAGAGAGGCGGCAGGGGAAGACACACGACAGAAGACAATAAGAAGAGGGAGCAGGAGATGAGATATAACTGGCACGCTTTAATGGGAGGCTGACATGGAAAGGGGCAGGACACATGGCAGATGGTGAGTTGATGATGAGATGGGGAAGGGGTAAAGGGGGGTGAGACTCATCACACGGTCAGGTGGAGAACAAATGGCAAGATGATACGACAAGAAAGGGGGCCCCACATTAATTAAACGCAGAAAGATAGAGGATGTCTGGATTGCATATGCGTCGTTGATCCAGTCGCTCTAATCGTAGCCGTCAAAGAGATGTACCCTCGATTCCGGAACCCCCCCCTCTCCTTAAAGGTAGAAGGGTGAGGGGGTTCTAGAATCGCCTTATACGCCGCTGATTCGAGCACTCCGATCATGACTGTTGAAGAGGTGTGCCCTCGATTCCAGACCCCCCCCCTCCACTTAAAGGTAGAAAGGCGGGGGGGCTCCGGAATCCTATGTGTGCCGTTGATCCGGGCATGTGAATCTCTGCTGTCCAAACTTGCTTTCCACTTAATCACAAGCACCTTTGCACCCCCAAACTTATAGTAAATGGGTTTTTCACCCACTCCTTCGCATTCTAACCCCTCTTACCAGAAATGTTGCTAACAGAATCCATGAGCCAAAGTTGTTGAAGGCCCGAACCCTACCTTTCCCTGTACAAGGTGGCTTAAATAAGAAATATAATTAATTATAAGATATTATATTTAATTGTGATCAAATTAACATAATTGAGTATAATAGCCCTTTATTTCAATTTATTGTATTATAATTCAAAAGGTGAATTAAGAAGCAATGAGGCGTGAGAGAGGCGGCAGGGGAAGACACACGACGGAAGACAATAAGAAGAGGGAGCAGGAGATGAGATATAACAGGCACGCTTTAATGGGAGGCTGACATGGAACGGGGCAGGACACATGGCAGATGGTGAGTCAATGATGAGATGGGGAAGGGGTAAAGGGGGGCGAGACTCATCACACGGTCAGGTGGAGAACAGATGGCAAGATGATACGACAAGAAAGGGGGCCCCACATTAATTAAACACAGAAAGATGGAGGATGTCCGGATTGCATATGCGTCGTTGATCCAGTCGCTCTAATCATAGCCGTCGAAGAGATGTACCCTCGATTCCGGAACCCCCCCCCTCTCCTTAAAGGTAGAAGGGTGAGGGGGTTCCGGAATCGCCTTATACGCCACTGATTCGGGCACTCCGATCATGACTGTTGAAGAGGTGTGCCCTCGATTCTGGACCCCCCCCCTCCGCTTAAAGGTAGAAAGGCGGGGGGGCTCTGGAATCCTATGTGTGCCGTTGATCCGGGCATGTGAATCTCTGCTGTCCAAACTTGCTTGCCACTTAATCACAAGCGCCTTTGCACCCCCAAACTTATAGTAAATGGGTTTTTCACTCACTCCTTTGAATTCTAACCCCTATTACCAGAAATGTTGCTAACAGAATCCATGAGCCAAAGTTGTTGAAGGCTTGAACCCTACCTTTCCCTGTACAAGGTGGCTTAAATAAGAAATATAATTAATTATAAGATATTATACTTAATTGTGATCAAATTAACATAATTGAGTATAATAGCCCTTTATTTCAATTTATTGTATTATAATTCAAAATAACTCATTGTATTTGTATCACGTTGTAATACAAGTGGGTCCCCTTCGAGACTCCAAAACTCTGGAATTTCGGATTAATTGAGAATGAAAAGTTGCGTGGAAGAGTCGAAGGTGTGGACCTGTATATCCTTCCTTCATTCCCATATTCAATATTAAATGTAATATTAGAGATTATTTAAAATTATGTGGGATTTTCAAGAGGTATAATATAATATATTATATTATAATAAGATTTATTAAATTGGTTACACGTGAATGAAGCCATCTCTTTTAAATATTAAATAGTGTGGTAATGTGTATAACTGGGGTCACTTCGGGGATTCAAGACTCCAGGGCTCTAAGAGATTTGAGTATAAAGGATGTGTTGGGGAGTTGAAGGAGTTGACCCAGAGAGCTCTCTCTCTCTCTCATTTCAATTATTAAATATGATATTAGGGTGTGTTGTAAACCTCGACACATTTTACAAAAATGTGTAATATAATATATATTAAAAGAGTTTTTCATGGTATTTGTATGTGATAAAGTACCAACACTTTTCCCTTTTTAATTTAATATTTCATACGCAATAATTTGTGAGTGTGGACCCTTCGGGAGCTTGGGACTTAGGGACTTCGGGATGTTTTGGGTAATATCATGAATAAGAAAAGGGGTCAAAGGCCTGAACATACCCCTCTGTATTCCAATGGTTGCATAAATGATATAATAAATATTAAACGTAATTTATTATATTGTATGATAATATAGTTTCTTATATTTGCATAAAGGCATAATACAAGTGGGACCCTCTCCAGAGCTTCAACGTTCGAGATATTTGGCTAGGTTCACAAAAGCATGATGAGGAATTTCATAGAATCCCAGAGGCTTAGGTACTAATGGATATTGATAATCCTAAGTGCTCTTTTGATATATTTAATCATATTATAATATAATTAAATATAATTATATTATAATATAATTAATAAAAGAACAAATTTGTAATAATAAATATCAAATTGAATATAGTTAATCATTTTCCCTAGTAAAAAATAAATATGCATATTTTTATATATACATGTGAAATTACGTGAAAATTTGGTATGAAGTTGCGTGTTGGGGAGGGATTGAATTATATACCTTAATTAAGGTTAATCAACCTAAGTATATTATGGAGAAATTAACCTCATTGTGTTATAATATAATTACTCATAATTATCATATGAGTAATTTATTGAGTTAGTGGTAAACTACTTCTAAAGGGGGGAAGAGAAAGTAAAACCTTGGTAATTACTAGGCCATGAGTATTAGGTTGAGCAGAAATTAATTACTGGATAATTAGTTTGTGGAGAATAATTATCCTTAATGAGGTGCACGTAACTAATTACCAAATAATGGTATTCTATGAAATATTAATTAAGTATTTTAATTGGACTATAGGAGAGGGACAAATGTCATCCTCTTGTCGAGCAGCCTAAGCACCCTATAGTGACATGGTGAATTGATGTTGACTAAGAACATCAATGTGAGGGTGCATGTTAATATTCAATAGGTTGATGATTTGAGTGGGGTCCAGTGGATTGGTGAACCTTAGGTGTCGAATGGATCCTAACCTTGGTTTGGGAGATCTGACATGCATCGAGACTATCCATTGAGAGAAAGGGAATATTCCTTGATACCATATTCATTGGAGGTAAGAAAAGTGTGTGTTGGGAGAAGGTCCGAGTTATGATGAATGCAGGCCTGCGTGGATCAAAGTTCCATTGTGGCAGGCTAGGATAGTGTAGCCACATCAAGACCAGGGTGTCGCCACATCAGCTGATGTGGACAATGTGAGGTCATGAGGATGCCATGTGGCAGTGAGAGAGATGTTGCCTATTCAAACCCGAGAAATTCGAAAGGTCATAACTCTCATCCCAGAGCTCAGTTTTGAGTGAAATTGTCATTCTTGGAAAGCTCTTGATGAGTAGAAGACGATGTATTTGTGATAAACAATATTTGATATGATTGAGAAAAACCAAAAAATTTATACCCCATCTTTTAAAAATGTACTTAGGGGTCGGGTGTGTGACAGAGTGGTATCAGAGCGGGCAACAACACTTGGCTTGCTTTGGCTCATGAAGGATTTGAATAGAACTTTATTAGAGAACTTTTAAGGGGTAACACCCTATCTTACCCCATTCATAAGAAGCTTATTTAAACCACTACTAAAGAGAGGAACAAAACTTTATGTTGTTGTTATATGCTCTAACAAAAAAATATGAACTGTGTGTTGCTAGTGTTCCAAATAATGAAGTTGACTTCACCTTACAAATTGCATGTGTTGTTCATAAACTAGTAGATAATTAACTAACATAAAAAAAATGTCAGCACTCAAACATTCAGTGGAAAACAAGGAAAACTACATCGTAAATAATGGTGACACACCATGAGTTGGGAAAAATCTCCCACAATAGAGAAGAAGAATCTGGTGAGAGGAGGGTAGTGGAAACCCCTCCAGATTTGGATGAAACTGTAAGAAGCCTCATGGAAGAATTACAGAGTTGTAAGGATGACATTGAAAGGTTGATAAAAGAACAGGAAAAACAAACTGAAATTAATGTAGTCCTACTCCAAAGCCTATCAGATATACAAAGGCAATTGTAACATGGTCCAGCAACTAGTAATGTGGATAGACATCTGTTGGTTAGATATTTGACTTCTTTCCTCTTCTTGGGTTGAATCAGGTTCAGATATGAACATGTTTACAACAAAACCCTCTAAAATTGTCGTCCCTCTTGGTAAACCAGAAGGCAACGTAGTGCACATAGTGTAGTCTCACCTAAGATAGCTCTATGGGTGATTGCAATACCCAAGTGTTTGCAGTTTAGGAATGAGTGGGGATATGGGAGTGTATTTTATCTTTCTTTATGCATTAAACTTATTACTAATTCAAGTATTCCTAAGATTCATTCATCTTTAGCCTCATGCATGCATACTAATACATCTAGTTATTCATTCATTCATAAACTAACCATTAACAGAAAGTAAGCATTCGATAAAACATCACATAGAACACAGGTTTTACCATGGTTCACCCCCTCCTGGGATACTTCCACAAAGATTTTTCTTCTCTGCTCTTTTATTTAGTTTGCTGCAAAATATAGCACTTCGCACATTAGAGCCTCAATCATACAATCATGATGAGGTTAAGGAACCTTTGTGAGGTAGACTAGATCACACCAAGCTCCTCAACATGTGATCTAACCCTCAAAATATACCTTACTCGACTCTTCTACAAATCAATAGCTTTCAACCACAATTATCAACAATCTTTTTCCACTTAACAAAAACTAAACCCTAACCTAGACCTCCTAGGTTCTTATTTATACTATTTTACAGGCTATAGTCGTTACAATTCTTATCAAAAACCCTAACACTATCATGGTTAGGCTTGTCTGCCTCCTCACACATGGATTTTCCTCTTGCATGTTTTTTTTCCTTCTTTTTCTACATGTTTCTTTCTTTCTAGATGTTGTGCATGCTCCAAAATTAGGTCTTTCCTCAAAATAGGCCTACGCCCAACAGGCCCCCAACACTGACATGTGGCCCATCCCAAGCCACTTAGGTAGTGCGTGCTCCTTGTACTATTGTGTCCAAACTGTGGAACTTTTTCTGCTAGTTCCTTCTTTTTTCCTTGATCTGTGCAACATTTCCTGTTAGCGCCTCCACTGACTGCTTTGTTATCTCCTCCTGCATCAATTTTGTTCCCTATGTCTATGCTTTTGCCATACATTTATTCTATTCCTCCAACTGCGCAATGATATGTGTTGCTTGTTCTTGGAGGGGTTCTAATTCAGCTTGTCTTTCTTGCCTCTTTGCCTGCGTGGTTTTCAACTATGTCTGCAACTTCTTCATTTCTTGAGTGTCCTTCAAGCACTCTGTGATGCTCATTTTTTTCTACCTTTGCTTTAGCTCTTGTATGGCAGTGCTTATTATCTCCTCTTCTTGGTCCCATTGTTGGACCTTCTCATCTTTTTCCAGGATACTCCATATCTACACGGCTCTATCAAACATCTCTTCTACTGCCCTTGATTCTTTCTCCATCTCAGCTCTCTGGAGTACACATTGTTGTTCTTTCTGCTCGTGAACCTCAGGAGGAATTGTAGGATTGAGCCTTTCTTTGAGATCCTCAATTTCCTTCTTATATCTATCAATTGTGTGTGTGATCATGTTGATATTGTCCTCTGCACTCCTCTCAGGTTCTTGCGTGCTATCTGGGATGCAATCATAAACCATTGTTAATCCATGTTTTAGTTTATCTGCACATCCTTTCTCCTTTTATTTCTCTGAAGTTAGTTGGTTGCATGTGATTTGTAGCATTTCAGTGACTCCTCTACCCACCTCCAAGTTGGTTTCATCCACGCGGGCCCTTGATTGCACCTCTTTTATTACGTTGGCCTGGAGTCCCTATAATGACTTAGTGGGTATTTGTGCCATGATGACTTCAAATTGATCCACGTCCCCCATGGATTTTTGCATAGTCTCCTGATCCATTATGATCATTTAGCGCATGACTGTAAAAGTCTCCCTGCCTTGGACTACAAAACTGCACTGTCTCATCTTCTTTTTTCTGCATAGGGGGTCACTATGTCTTTTCTTATTGCTGCGTTATGGCCTGTGGTCCTGCCTAGCTTTGTAATTGTTGGATATTCTCATGGAATTATATGATCTTGGCTATGATCTCTTCGTGTTGTGCCTCTACAATGTAGATCACTTCTTACCCCTTATCTTGGACCTTGTACATGACTAACTCCGCATCATCCTATGTCAGGGTGATGGTTGGGTCTTCTGTGACATACTTCCTTTTCTTGTGCACCTCTTTTTCCTGCACTAGTTTCCTTATTTTCTATGAGGGTTGCACCCTACTTATTGTACATTGTACTCTCTCTTCTCCAGCATATGGAGTATCCCCCTTCCTAGTCCATGGTTGGATGTTTGTCCCTGTTGCTATTTTTTTTTTACGTTTTCGGTACTACACTACTTCTGGTTGGTTGATTTTGCGCTGCATCCTTTCTAGTATTGTCAGATAGACTATTTGTTCTTGCTAAGAAATCTAATTCATCCTTTTCCTTAGGCCTGGAAGATTCTGTCATGATTGGTTTTGTTGTTGGTTTTGATATTGGCAGCGTCCATTACGCAGGCCAATATTTGACTATCCAGTCCACCTCTTCCTTGGCGATGCAATACTTCATTTCTAGCCATGCCTTCTTTGGATCTCTTGCAGCATGGATCCACATGTGGTGTCGGGATTCCTTGAAATTCACTATCCCTTTAGTATCCTAGATCACCTCCCCATGTATGCGCCATATATTAGCTGTGTGTTGTTGTATCTCTTCTAGTAACATTGCAAAAACTTTGTTGATTTCTTATTGCTTATTGTTATCCTTGGCCTGCTAGAGGGACTCATATTTGGCCACATAACATTTCCCCATCCTATCCAAGAACGCTGATAATTTTGGCTCCTACCATCCTGCCAATGCTATCAAAATGATCATCCAGGAGTAATAGAACTCAGTTCCATTGTCTTGCGCATCTCTATAGTCTATCAAAAACTAGTCCAGTAGGTATGGCGTCGTGCTGAACATTACTCCTTTCGTGCATTGCACAGCTACTACAATAAATCCTGTTGGCCCTTCTTATTTTCTACATTTCCTCAATAGTTTGCAAGCCATGAGATTGTTGGAAAACCTTTTCACATTATCATTGATATCCTTGAGTAAGATGCCTCTATTTCCCTTACTGGTGCCAAACTGTGCTTTGATCAACTCTGATATTTCCTTCTTGCGCACCTTGTTAGCCATGTATTCCTCTAGCTATGCATTGATTGTTGATAGTCCCGTGATCTTGGAAATCAATGCTACATCTATTTGTACTGGTGTATCCATCCATATGATGCCTCCATGTACGTAGGCGACTATATGATTGATGCAAAGCCCAAAATTCTTACCGTGCCCGAAATGCAGTGTATCCAATAGGTTCATCATACCAGAATTATACAGCTTGATTATCCATTGCATGGGCTCCATTAGTGGTTTACCCAGGGGTCCAATTTCCCCTATGTTTTTTAAATAAGCCTCCACGGCCAAATCTTGGAATTTTTCCACATTGCACACATCATGGTCTGCATACCTAAGTTTTGGTACATTTCCTAGCATATCATCCACAGTGATCACTGCATTTGGGAGATGAGGTAGTGTAATATCCATGGTGTCATGCGCATTCCTTTTATGTCCCACGATAGATGGGCCTGCATCTGTCTCGTCTACATCTTCTTCCCTTTCAGACTCCATTCGGTCGGTGATATCCTCAACCAACACTTCCTTGCCTTCGTGAGACTGTCGCGGTCCCATTGTTTCATTAGGATTCATAGGTGTCTCAGGGTCAGGGTTCAAAAGACCATTCTAAGCCCCAGAGCTTTGCCCTATATCCCCTTGTTGCGTTGTTTATGTTTCTTCTTCAAACTGTGTCGGGTTGATTGACTCTGTGTCCAAGGTGGTGACATCTTCCAACTTGACCACATTTTTGGGCTGTCTCATTCTTTCCTTGTGCCTCTGATTCTCTCGAGTAACCTGTACATACTGTCCTGGATCATCAAACTTCGGTGGGGTCATTGTCTCTCTAAGTCACACACTCACTTGCTTCTTCATAAAATTATAGCTAAGGGTACACTCTTCATACGTGTGCTTCCCTCCTTTTATCGACCCGGTCCTGTCAGTTTTTCACTTTTTCATGCATTTGTCCCGAGTGTAATTTTTCTTCCACGTTGCCTTTCGATATTGTCGCAGTAATTGTTGAACGTGACTTTTTCCGTTCCTTATGGTGTAGTCAACTTCTGCGTATTTTTGTGTTTTTCTTCCTTTTTTCTATTTTTCGTATTCCTGTTTTTCTCTTTTTTAATTTCTTTTTATCATTTTTCTGTCCTAATCTTTGTTATAATATACCATATACCTACATTTTCCCACTATGTTTTAACTTTTAAGGGTTAGTAGGTCGACTGTCCCTGTACAATTTCAATCGACTACCATTGATCATTCCTTTCAGTTATGTTCCTCCCAAGTCTTTTAGTTGTACAGATCCCCCATCTGTGATAGTCTTTACTTCATATGGCCCTAGCCAATGCATCCTAAACTTACCAAGATGTTGAAAAATTTTACTGTCACAGAGAAAAACTAGGTCTCCCTCCTTGAAACTCTTCTTTTTGATATGTTTGTCATGCCAGGATTTGTCTCTTACTTTTTTTACTTCTTGGTGAAATCCTGTAAGAATCTTGTCCTCTTCCAATTACATTAGTTGACTTAACCTTTCCTTTATTGTGCCTCTTTCTTTCATGTTGGTAATTGCTACTATGCACAAGTTGGGTACCATAAATTCTAATGGCACTATTGCTTCCTTCCCATACACCAATCTAAATGGTTTCTATCATGTCAACTTCTTACATGTGGTCCTATATTCCCATAGTATTTTTGGTATCTTCAAGCCCTAATCATCCCTGTTGACATTGCAGATTTTAGTTAGAGCATTTTCCAAGATCTTATTGAAAGATTCTAATGTTTCATTTTCCTGAGGATGATATGGTGTTCTCTTTTGGTGATAGAATTCAAACTCCTCATTCATAGCTCTGATGGTATCATTGATAAAATGAGTTCCCTGATTATTCATCAGAATCCTGGGACGTCCAAATCTGGTGAGCACTTTCTCAAACAAGAAGTGTGTTGTTGTCTCTATGCTATAGACTTTGACTAGTGCTACTTCTTCCCATATTGTTAATTATTCAGTCACAGTAATGATATATCTAGCTCCTGAAATTTTTGCTAGTGGATTAATAGGTCCCACAAAATCTGTATCTCATTTTTCAAATACTTGCAAAGTCACTTGTGGTCTCAAAGACATCTCATCCCTTATGTTGGGTTTTCCAATCCTCTGACAAACATCACATTTCTGGAAATATTCCTGAGCATATATATGGACTATTGGCCACCATAATCATGTGCGCAATACCTTCTACAAGATAACTTTACCTGCATAGTGTCCTCCAGCTATACCTTCAAGCACTTGTATTAAAATTCTAGGACTTTCATGTTCCAATACATACCTTCTCAGAATGTTATCTGCACCCATTTTGTATAAATGTCCTAAACTAAGTTGATAGTATACAACTCTTACTACCATATTTTTCTTCTGTGCAGTGCTAAAGTCCTGTGGTGCAATCCCTGTACTTAATTATTCAATAATATCAACAAAATATTCATCAACTACTTGTACTGAAAATAGTTGCACATCAGGAAAGTTGTCTTCCAAGTTGGTAGTTTTTTCTCCATTAGTTACCCTTGATAGGTGATCAGGTCTTGGATTTAACTTCCCTCGTTTAACTATCACTTCGAAGTCAAATTCTTGGAATAGCAATATCCATCTATAGATCCTTTCCCCCAACATTTGCTTGTTGACTAGATATTTGAGGGCATAATGGTCTGTGCACATTTTAAAGTGTTTATCTAGTAAATAGAGAATGAAATTTTGAAGTGCATATACCATGGCTAGGCCTTCTCTTTATTTGGTGTTGTAATTATGCTTTGATTCTGACAACTTTCTACTTGCAAAGGAAGGATGGTCTAAGTCCCCTGCTCTTGACTGTGCTAGAATTGTTTATATGGTTGATGCATCTACATGCACATGAAATGTCTTTTCCTAGTCTAGGAATACTAAGATAGGTGTTGTGACCATATTTTCTTTTAAGGTGTCCAATCCTTGTTGATAGTCCTCATTCCACTGGAATCCGGTGTCCTTCTTTAACAATTTTTCCATTGGTGTAGTATGTTATCACTCTGTAAATTTCCTAGAGGTTGAAAAGAGGAAATACACAAAGGTAACCTTAACCAACCACTTTAAAGCTGGGATCTAGCCCTTCCAGCTTCAGAGAGGGATCTCTCTATATGATTTAGCTTTGTTTGAATTAAGATATTAGGCTAGTTAGAGGCACAAGTTTTG
>JASDQU010439613.1:3465-18589 GCA_032191745.1 Picea mariana
TCATGACTCAATAAATATTTTATCATGAGGTTACATTTTCCATTCATACATATTTGAGTGTTATTTCTACGTTGAAACTAGGATCCAAAACCACGTGAATGGAAAATGAACATGAAATGGACCACCTAGAAGAAGAATGTATTACATAAGGTAGTCATCAAACGATAAGAACATATACATTAGGTAGTAGTGAAACAAAGCCTTAGAAGATGAATTCCCTAACTCATTGGAGCATCAAACATATTCTACATATTTGAAGCATTTTCCAAGAAAGAAAATTACCAAAAGACACAATGAAACTTGAATTGACATTTTATTGAAGCTATGAATGATCCGTATTTTATGAGAAGAAAGAAATGACTACAGATTATTAACATGTGATTAACACAAAATAACAAAGATACAGTAAAATTGGTTTTCTATTCAATAAGGAAATAAGATGAAACTGTAAAATGTAGCGGAAACAAGCTTGTTGGAATGGTGGCATCTTATCTCTGAGAAGAGATGTGACGGATGCGACCATTCGCAAGAAGATGATTACAATGAGGCTCTAAATTATTTTTTACAATAAACATGAATGCCAGAAACCCTAGACATCCAAAAACCTAACCCTAGGAGATGAAGCGCCAAAATTCATGTGGGCCCCGTTTGGGTAAGTTAGTACATCAACTTCCTCGAGTCGTAACTTTTGCATACGATCTTTGTTTTAGGCATATGATAGCCCGTTGGAAAGGTATCATAGAGGAGATTAATTTTGGGGGTAATATCACAAGAGATTTCATGTTTCTCCCCTTCTTCCCAAAAAACATCGTTTAGGGCCTCAAAACGGCTCCGGAAGTGAAAACCTGCTAAAAATAGTAAATTACCAAAATTACCAGAAAACTGTTTTGAGCTAGTAGGAAAAGGTGGGTGGCCATCAATATCCACCTATACCAATAGTACCTCCTTAATAAGAAATGGTGTCCATTGCATTGAGTTCCCCCATTAGATGAGGAAATTCCTGCTAAATTTGGCCTCGGGTGAGCCACTTGCCTTGGTGCAGGAGCTACCCTGCTTTAACGACTCGATAAAGATGGATCCTTTGCTATTGAGTTCCCTTGATTTTTGTGTCCACAATATGATTACTGGATTCCTGTTGTATGTAGTTGGGGTTGAGCTTTGTTGGTGCCATTCATTCTACTACTTTTGAGGTGTCCAATAATGGTGGGAAATAAGGCTGAAGGAGATCCACGTTGAACACTGGGTGAAATCCAAGGAAAGGAGGAATGTTGAGCTCAAAAGCATTATCCCCTATGGCCTTGGTGATGGTGTATGGCCCATAATGGAGTGGGAGAAGCTTCCAATGGGGTCCTATAGGGCATTCTTTCTGCAAGTGAAACCAAACTTTGTCGTCCACCTGAAACTTATGTGGCACCCGATGTTGATCATGGTGTTGCTTTTACTTGTCATTGGACTTCTATAGGATATCCTGAACCTGTTGGCAGATGTGTTGGATCTGCTCAATGAACCAGGTGGATTTTTCAGCTTCAGTTGGAGCAGGAGATGAGTCAGTCGAAGTGACCGCAAGGGGAAATGCAACATCTATGGGACTCAATGGTTTGAATCCCAAACCCACCTAAAAGGGGTTGTGGCCGGTTGAGCTATGCAGGGCTTAGTTGTAGCTATGATGGACATAGGGAAGGATCTCATCCTATGTGTGAGGGTGCTTGGAATTATAAATGCAAAGGATGTGCACAATCATTCAATTTACGTCCTTAGTTTGGCCATTTGTCTAGGGGTGGAAGGTTATGGATTTGGTGAGCTTGGTGTCTAGTAGTGACCAGAGGCATGACTAGAATGTGCTAAGAAATCGAGTGTCCCAATCTGAGACAATGGTTTGTTGGATTCTAAAATGTATCGAGACACATTCAAATAAGAGCTTGGCAGTGTCCTCTGTTGTGATGCTCCTCTTACAGGAAACCAGAATCACCATCTTAGAAAAGCAATCAACAACCACAAAAATAGAGTCATTTCCCCGCTTGGTGGACTGGAGGCCCAACATGTAGTCCATTGATATGGATTCCCATGGCCTGTCGGGAGTAGGAAGAGGGGTGTACAGTCCATGTTTCTTAGTGGTCAGTTTGGCAATAGCACATTCAGTGCAGGACCTGATATACTTGTTGACCTCCTGTCAAATTTTTGGCCAGTAGAAATGTTTTTGTAGCATCGCCATTGTCTTTTTGATTCTGAAGTGTCATGCTTCCCAAATGTAGTGGTATTACCATATCATCTTCGCTCACTCACTTGATGGAACATAGATATGGCTGAGATGACAAACAAATCCATCTTGAAGATGGAAACGATCGACAACTGTGTTTTCACCCAACATTTGGTAGGTGCTCGCAAAGTCCAGATCTGTCTCATAGAGTTGGGGCCATCAAAGGTCTCATGTCCACAAGAGTCTAGCACCGTGGTGAGTGTTGCGATTGGCAGTCTGCTGAGGAAATCAGCGACGAGATTGATGCTTCTTCTTTTATACTTGATGTTGAGGTGGAATTGTTGCAAGTATGTGGACCACTTTTGATGGCGGTCATTCTGCAATTTTCCTTGTGTTTGCATGAACTGCAGTGGCTTATGATTAGTGTGGATGATTGTCTCCTTCCCAAGAATGTAATGTCTCCACTAGAAACAGGCTTTCACAATGGAGTACATTTCTTTGTCGTAAGTAGGGTACTTATGGACAACATCTAATAGTGCGGGTACTTACGGAAAACATCTGATAGTGTCTCACTATGATAGGCCACAGGGTGGTCTTGCTAAGTGAGAATGGCACCCAAAACATAGTCCGAAGCATCTTTCTAGTTCTCAAAGGGCTGTTGCAGGTTTGGTAGTGAAAGTATTAGGGCTGAGCACAAGAGTTGATTTAAATCATCGAAGGCTTTTTTTTGGGATTGGCCCGATGAAAATTTATCCTTACCACCACCCCTAGTTATTTGGTTGAGGGCCCATGCAATATGGGAGAATCCCAGCATGAACCAGCGGTAGCAATTGGCAAGGCCAATAAAGCTTCGAATCACAGTGAGTGTGGTTGGGGCTGGCCAGTCACGAATGACTTGGATATTGGTTGAATCCACATGTACGCCATGATGATCAACAATGTATCCCAGGTAATGGACCTTGTCCATTTCGAAGGAGCATTTTTCCAAGTTGGCATATAGCTTGTGCTGTCGTAGGGTGTGTAGAACCTATTGAATATGTTGCAAGTGTTCATCCCAAGTCTTGCTATAAATGAGAATTTCATCTAGATACACCACTACAAAAGTAATGGTGAATGGTCACAGGATAACATTCATCATCCTCATGAAAGTGGCTGGAGAATTTGTCAAACCAAAGGGCATGGCCAACCATTCAAAAAAGCCTTCCTTTGACTTGAAGGAGGTCTTCCATACATCTTTCTATTCTATCAGGACCTGGTGGTAACCAGACTTCAGATCAATATTACTGAAGTATTTTTCCCCCGTGAGTTGATCAAGGAGGTCGTCGATTTGGGGAATTAGGTACCGATTTTTTACTATGATTTTATTTAGAGCCCGATAATCAATGCAGAGTTGCCAGGTTCCATATTTCTTTTGTACCAACACAATTGGGCTCCTGCAAGGTGATGAGCTGGGATGGATGTGCCCCTTATGGAGCAGTTCTTGGATATGTCGCTTGATCTCTTCATTCTCTAACAAAGAGTGGAAATATACTGGCCCATTGGGTAGTGGTGTGTCGGGGGTCAGATCGATGGGGTGCTTGACCTGAAAGTGTAGAGGTACCCTGGTAGGTGAGGAGAATATATCCAAGTATTCTTACATGAACTTATCTACTTGTGGCTGCTGTGTGGAGAGGTCGATCATAGATACCCTGGATGTGGTTGTGATCTTTTGCTTATTCTGAGATCGAATCAAGAAGAAGACAAACTTCCCCGTCTGAGAGATGACCTTCCTGCATTTCTTAGCAGAGATCAAGGAAAGAGCACAAGGTGGGACTACCTCGAGTATCCTATACAATTTCCTGTTCAAAGTAATAATAACACTACAAGGCCTAGACTCATATACAACATGACATTTTCATAAAAAGGTTGGCCCAAAAGAACATCAAAAACTTCAGGAGGAGCAACATTACACAATAACTCATCTTTGAAGGGTTTGATGTCATACAATAGTCGACACTGTTGGTTGACGCAGAGATCGCTTCCCTAGCGACGCCATCCAATGGTGTAGGGTTGTGGGTGCAGCGTTGTCGGTAGGGCCAGCCGCTTGATGACCTCTATTGAGATGAGATTATTCTGGATACTGCTATCAATAATGAAGTGAAATGGGGTGCCTTTTACCCACATCTGTGAATTTAAGAGGCGCTCTCTTTATTCTCGCTCATCTGGTTCACTAGGATGGAGCTTGATGGTAGAAACAGTGGTATTGGGTTCCACGTCAATGATCTGTCTTCCCCTTTATGGTTTTGGTGCAGAGTCATAACCCACATTTGATTAAGAGTATTTCACTTCGGCCACCAGCAACTACTTTGAGCGAAAGTCAACAATGTTATGCCAAGGGATCTTATGGAAGCAACACCACTTCCCGGTATCTTTCTTTTTCTTTTCGGTGTCCTTGTTTGCTTGTGGCTTGGAATGGTTGTCCTAATATTTTCCATCTTTTCTCTGTCCTTTTTTCTATGGGTTGGGGCCACCCTTTCCTCGCTTTTGTTGTGAGTGGTTCCCAGGCCCAAATTATCGCTTCTTTTGTTTGAGCTTATGCTTGATTTTGACAGCATATCGGTAGGCCGCTACCAAGGATGCGATGTCCATAAATTCCATTTCTGTATGGATGTGTCTATATAGAGCACCACGATACTTGAGAACCATATTTCAATCTTAATCTTTGATACCCAGCTTGGTGCACAAGGTATGGAAGATATTTGTGAAATATGGCACTGCTTGGTCTCTTTCTTGCCGTAATGTGGTCCATTTTGTATACAATTTGTCATAACTTATGACAGGGTAGTATTGTTCCTTAATAGCATCCCTAAAGGATTCCTGGGTGGTTCCTCTATTTCACTTTTTCCTCTATTTCCTTTTTCTCACAGAAAGTTTCCCACCAATCTTTGACATGGGGAATGACTTTGAGGAGCGCAAAAGTAATCTTTTCTCTATTCAAAAAGTTATGGAACGAAAAATACCCTTCTAGTAGATTCAACCACTTGTCTACAATGTCTGTGTCTATCTGACCTTCAAATATAGGAATATAAAATTTTATTTTTACCTTGAATGGGGTGGTGCCTCTGCTCGAATAAGATGTGTCTCCTATTGGTATCTGTCTAAAGATTTGTGCGAAACTATCCATCACCTCGTTCCTCTGTTGTGTGAGGGATTCCTCAATCAACAGTTTGAAAGGATCTCCTATCCCATCATATTTATTTTCTCTTTCCATGAGAGGTCGCTTGGGCATGCGAGAGCTTTTTTCCTCAAGAGAAACAAGCTTGAGACCCAACTCTTTGTACTCCAACCTCGTTGGGGACATGCATTAAGATGACAAGGAGCAGACCGCTCTGATACCATTGATCCAGATTTTATGAGAAGAAATAAATGAATACAGATTATTAACAAGTTATTAACACAAAATAATAGAGATACAATAAAACTGGTTTTCTAGTCAATAAAGAAATAAGCCAAAACTACAAAATGCAGCGGAAACAAGCTTGCTGGAATGGTGGTGTCTTATCTCTATGAAGAGATGTGACGATTGTGATCATTCGCAAGAAGATGGTTACAATGAGGCTTTGAAGGAATTTTTACAATAAACAACAATTCCAAAAATCTTAGACATCCAAAAATCTAACCCTAGGATATGAAGCGCCAAAAGTCATGTGGGCCCCATTTGGGTAAGTTAATACATCAACTTCCCGGGGTCGTAACTTTTGCATATGATTTTTGTTTTAGGCGTATGATAGCCCATTGGAAAGGCATCGTTGAGGATATTAATTTTGGGGACAATATCGAAGGAGCCTCCATATTTCTCCACATTTTTCCAAAAAACATTGTTTAGGGCCTCAAAACGGCTCTGGAAGTGAAAAACTACTAAAAATAGTAAATTACCAAAATTGTCAGAAAATTGTTTTGAGCCAATTGGAAAAGGTGGGTGGCCACCAATAACCACCTGGATCAATGAAAAAGTTGGCCTTAATAATATAATCCCCAAGTTATTTAAAAAATATAATTGAACATAATTTAAACATCCTGAAAGTTAATAAAAAAATATAATTTAATATAATTTAGGAATCCCCAAGTTAGTAAAAAGTTATAAACATAATTTTAAGTTATCTTTATGTCATACGTAAAACACAACTTTAAATTATGTTTAGGTTCACCTTAACACAATAAAGGAAAAAGGTATAAGTGCCACCATTATGAAGAATTTGACCATTTATTGTTGAGCACTCATGTGGAGAGAGGAAAGGTTATTCTAGGGTTTTTATGAAGATTTGGGAGGTCTACCTTAGCCTTAAGAGGATGCCAATGATTCTTGATACAATTTATCAAACCTTTCATGACCTTAATTATGTGCATCCTCATTAGGCTTTATTTAAGGAGGAAGCATATAATACTAGGAGGTTTATAGGAAAAAGTGACATGGATGGAGTTGGGGGAGTTCGCCTCCAAGGTTGGTTGAAGATATTTTGGGAGTAAGTTAAGGGGAATTATGTTGTGAGGTTCTCCATATTTATTATTTTTGTTGGGTTGATTTGATGGTTAGAAATTACTAGTGCAAATATTCTAGTAAATTCTTTGGAAAAGAGTAAGTTTTCTCCAATAAGAAGACATTAGGGTTGAGGTGAAACCCTTCCTATGTCTTGGTGTACATTATTACTTGGTTTATTTTGTACATTATTACTTGTTTGATTTTTTTCTTGTTGTGAGGAGCATATTTGGAAGGAATCTCCATTAATTTTCTACATAATAGATCTATATGGTTAGTTTAAGCATGTTTATAATAGTGTAACTATGTCTCTTTTGATTTTGTTTGAACCAGTTTAATTATTGTTCCTAAATCCTTCACCCAATTGGATAGGCATTGTCCTTGGAAACCTACCATCCTTCTATTTTTAAATAACACCACAAACTATCTTTCTTATGGTTTCCCCTCTTGTGTTAGAGGAGAGGTGAGTACACTACAAGGAAAAGACCCTCTAGTGGAGGTTTTGAAAGAAGACCCTATAAAAATAACCCAAAAATTAGTTTATAATGGAGGAAACTAGAGAAGGCTAGAGGGTGGAGGTTTTAGCGGATGTTTTTATGGTGATTTTATAAATACATAATGCATCGATGTATTTTATACTACAAATTCATCGGTGATTTGAAAAATCATGCACCATGATAGGGTTATTTCAAAAAAATATATACTATGATGCTCTACTTAAATAATGATGGACTGGTGCGCACAATTTCTTTCAAAAAAAGGCTCATCATGGTAGGGTTATTCTGACATCCCCCAAAAATAAAATATTTTTTATTTTTGTGTGCTGGAAATTTATTTCCGTTTTTGGTAAATTTGAATCTGAAATTTTTTTGCCATTTATGGAAATTATGAATTTCGAATTTAATAATTGTATTTAATTATTGTGACTGTTGGGCAGAGATCTGTTTGGACTCAACTAACTATTTGACTATGACACTTGTATCACAACAGAATACTTATATTATTTGCAGGAGGACAAATGGAACAACCATGTTAAAAAATCAGCCGACCATGACTCCATGAGTGGGGAAAAAGTTGGAACTACCTCTGGGATGATTATTACAAGTGGAAAATTAGAGATTTGGCCACTGGAAGCCCCTGAGAATCAGGGATTAAGAAAGCTGCGAAAATCCCCAAAGGAGGGAAAAAGGACCTGGGAAAAAATTGATAAATAACATATGCGAGGAGGCAGGACGCTGCCAAGTATGCTAGGAAGAGGTTTCTGAGCTCGCTTGCTGTTATGAACACTGTGGATTGAGTGTCAGGCAACAGGAGCTTGTTGAAATTGAATTGCCTTGCTGTTATGAGCACTTTTGAGTAAGTGTGAGGCAAGAGGATAATTGTTGGAATTGAAGGAAAGGACATTGCTGAGGAGGAGTTTCTAAGTTCACCCTCATGCATTCATGGTCAGGCTAGGGGGTGAATCGGGCAAGTGATTTTGGCTTCCCTGTTCTACGATTGGGAGCAACGTGGTTGTTCCCTTTGTCTTCCCACAGATTGGATTCAGATATCTTGATCTACCCCTCTCTATTATGAATGGCTATGTTTTTATTTCGATGTCATATTAAATCCGAACAGGAATGATGTCCACTGTTGTCTGAATGATTTTTTCGGATGCATTGTATTGAATAAATTGGAACTGTAACGTTTTCCATTTTTGTTTGTTGTGGGGAATATATGTGAAGGAAATATATAATTATATTTCTATAAGTAAGGAAAGGAGGTGATTAACATCAATGAGGCAGATCCTCTCTGTAGATAAATCCCCAGGAAACCAAACTCAGATCCCTCGAAACATCATTTATAATGACCAATCTTTGATGGAATGATATTCTTAATCATGTATTTACATAGATGAACAGATCTAGTACTATTGACGTTTAATGCATTGATTAAAAGAGGGTCTAAGTGAATATTATAGAATTTACCTTATACAGAAGATTTTATCCTTTGAGCCCTTCTGTGCGTATAAACTCATAAGTTTAGATTTTCAGAATTCTGTCAGGTAAATGGATATAGAATCCTTCTACCCCTACTGTTTTCACAGAATGAAAGTAAGAATACCAATACAAGGAAAAACTCCTAGAGTTATGAAAATAATGTGAATTTCGGCATTCCGGACTTGCAGGTTACACTTATGCGAAGTTCCCTTACATTTCCAAGCCCTGAAACCCCGATTCCTGAAATCCTGAAGTGTTGGTCCCACATCCTTTAACTTTTCAGAATTCGAGAGTTGTTGTGTACTGTTGTTTGGTTTTTGAAAACTCAAAACCCCAAATCCCCAAATCCCGAAGTGTGAGTCCCACTGTCCTATCTTTTTCACAATTCAGAAGTTGTTGTATGATGGATGTTGACTTTTGAAGCCTCGAAACCCCGAATCCCGAAATCCCTAAGTGTTGGTCCCACATCCTTTCACTTTTCGGAATTTTGGAGTTGTTCTATATTGATGTTTGTTTTTTTGAAAACCCGAAACCCCGAATCCCAAAATCCTGAAGTGTTGATCCCACATCCTTTCACCTTTTGGAATTTGAGAGTTGTTGTGTATTGTTGTTTTGGTTTTTTGAAAACCCAAAAACCCGAATCCTGAAATCTTGAAGTGTTGGTTTGACATCCCTTCACCTTTTCGGAATTCGGGAGTGGTTGTGTGTTGTTGTTTGGTTTTTGAAACCGTAAAACCTGGAACCCTAAAATCCCGAAAATGTTAGTCCATGTTCCTTTTGGCAATTCCAGGAATTGTTTATGGTTGATGTTCTAGCTTTTCAAGTCACGGGATCCCAAAGTGCTGGGCACGTTTTTTCGCATTTCGAAAATTTGTTTATGTTGATGTTTGGGCACTGGAACTCACGAAGTCCCGAACCCTGAAACCTCGAAATGCGGGCCCCATATTTCCTTTTCGCTTTTCGAAAGTTGTGTAATGATGATGTTTGGGCACTGGAACTCACGAAGTCCCAAACCCCGAAACCCCAAAATGCGGGTCTCACCTTTCTTGTTTTGCATTTCAGAAGTTTGCATATGTTGTTGTTTGGGTACTTGAACTCACGAAGTCCTGAACCCCGAAACCCCGAAATGCGGGCCCCACTTTTCCTTTTTTCATTTCATAAGTTTGTATATGTTGAAGTTTGGGGCACTTGAACTCATGAAGTTTTGAACCTCGAAACCCCGAAGCGCTAGTCCAACCTTCCCTTTGTTTCTCATTTTGAAGGTTTGTATCTGTTGATGTTTGTCTTCTGTACTTGCAAAATCCCGAACTCTGAAATATTGAAATGCTGGTCACTTTTTGTGATTTCGGGGATTGTTGTGCATTAATGTTGGCTGTTGTATTCGCGAAATTTCGAACTCCAAAATCCCGAAATGATGGTCACTTTTTACGATTTCGAGAGTTGTTGTGTGTTGATGTTAGTTGTTGTATTCGCGAAATCTCGAACTCTGAAATCCTGAAATGCTGGTCACTATTCATGATTTCAGGAATTGTTGTGTGTTGATGTTGGTAGTTGTACTCACGAAATCTCGAACTCCAAAATCCCGACATGCTGGTCACTTTTCACGATTTTGGGAGTTGTTGTGTGTTGATGTTTGGACTGGTAGGAAAACATTGGAGAATCTTCCTCCCGATTAGAAGTATGGAAGTAACAAACCTGTTTATAGTTTGCTTGTATAGTTAAGTTTGTGTTGGTGTTATAGGTATCATCAAATAAGAAAATATTGGTAATTTTTATAAGACTTTAAATAACATTGAAGGGAGGAGTATACACTTATTGTATCATCGAGTAGAAAGTTTTAAGTTGCACAGTAAAGACAATCAAAGAAATTAAGGTCTCTAACAAACTTTCAGACTCAATCTTTATGATAGAAGACTTAATAGCTTGAATCTCGAAAACTATGCAAGGATAATTGTACAAACAATTTATTTTTTTGTGACAGTTTTTGAGGTACATTACATATGGTATCAGAGAAAAAGTTACAACACTGGGGTTGAGCAGGGCCACATTAATTACTTGGTATATATTCTAATTTATGAAAAACCCAATAAATCTTGTGGACTAAAGACATAAAGATTTTCTGTTTTATATTGAATAATGGTAGCTTAAGAAGGTGCAGAAATCAGGGTGGAAGAGAATCTGCAACAAGGACCTCCTGGAGATCCAAGGCAGAACAATGATGGAAGCTCACCCACGGAGGTGTTGGAAACAATGAGGAACCTTATTGTTGAACTACAGGTTTTCAAGGCCGACAATGAAAAATTGAAGAAGGCACAGCAAGAACAACAAGAGGTAAATGAAGTCCTACTGCGTAGTATAGTAACCAAGAAAATTCCAAAAGATGATAACCATGAGGAATAGATCAGCAAAAGGGCCTCCAAGAATTCTGGTGCGAAAACAGAAAAAGGAGATAGTTCGTCTGGAGGGACACTTTTAGCTGAAGACAAAACCATACCAGACAGAAAAAGAAAACAAACAAACCACCTTGAAGGAGAATTTAAAAAGATTAAACCAACTACTTTTGATGGAGAATCTAGGATAGGAGAAGAAGCCGAGGCATGGTTGTTGGACATCAAAAAATACTTCCAAATCTACAACTATTCTAGCAACATGAAGGTCAGAATGGACATCAACAATCTGAAGGGGAAGGCCAGCATTTGGTGGCAGGACCTGAATTGGCCAAGGGCCTAAAGGAGAAATAGTTGGAATGGTCCGACTTTAAGAAGTATTTTAAGAAACAATACCTTTCTGAAAGCTATTATGAAATGAAAATGAAAGAATTCTATGAGTTATGACTCGGACAAATGATGATGGAGGACCTTATAAATAAATTTCTGGAACTACTAAGGTTAGTACCATACATATGAGAGGATAAGGTAAAAATCCAATGATTCTTAAGTTGTTTACCACAGTCCTACAGGGACAGAATTGAGTTTGACAACCCCAAATCCTTGAGTGAGACATTCAGGAAAGCACAAATGTGCTATGACCAGTATAAACAACGGGTAGATTTTCCCAAGACCTAGAAGAATAAGAAGCAAGATGGAATAAACAAATGGAAGAAGGGATACCAGCCAAATCCTTATCGGAATGCAACAAAAAGTTTCCCAAGGAAGGATTTTCACTCCAATCATCTGAATACGCAAGGTAGCCGTAAACCGGTAAACCTGGGAATGAAGAAGTTTGGGGACAACTCCTGTGAGCCATTAAAGTGTTGGGAGTGTGGAGAGCCTCATATAAGGAGGAACTGTCCATGTTTAATTGCAGCAAATAGAACTGTTGTTCACAATTTGCGGGAAGACTCGACAGTGGGTGACATGGGTAGAATTTTGCATCGGATAAATGTAGCCATAAATGGTTGACAAGCTGACCACCAGTCTTCGGTGGTAGAAGTCGAAGGTAAAATCCATGACACTCGAATTTCTGTTTTAATTAACCCTAGATCTACATTAAGTTATATTACTCCTGATGTAGTAGAGTCGAATAAACTTAAGAAACAAAAGCATGAAAAATCTTGGCTTGTACAACTAGCAACAGGTGTTAAAAGAAAGGTAGTTAACTTTATTTCTGACCTTGAGTTTAGCTTAGACGGTCAAAAGATAAGGACCAATCTAAACATCCTACCACTAGGGTCTTATGATATGATTATTGGGATGGATTGGTTGGAACAACATAAAGCAATACTAGATTGTTATACAAAGATACTTAGCTATAAAGATAATTCTGGCACTGTTAGAACAGCCCAAGGCATGCCAAAACTTGTATCAGTCAGACAAGTTTCAACGATGCAACTCAAGTAATGTATTAGAAAGGGATGTCAAGTTTCCGCCATCCAAGTGACGAATCTATTAGAAGAAGAAGATAAGCCCAAGTTAGAAGACTTTGTTGTCCTACATGAATTCAGAGACATGTTTGTTGAGGAGATACCAGAATTACCTCCTGGGAGAGAAATAGATTTCTCCATAGACTTACTACCCAGATCAACCCCTATCTCAAAAGCACCCTACTGAATGAGTCTACCAGAACTGACAGAATTAAAAATATAATTACAGGAATTGTTGGACAAAGAGTATATCAGACCAAGGGTCTCTCCATGGGGAGCACCAGTCCTCTTTGTGAAAAAGAAAGATGGTACTGTAAGACTATGTATCGATTATAGACAACTAAACAAAGTAACCATTAAGAAAAAATACCCCTTACCCAGGATAAATGATCTGTTCGATCAAGTGGGTGGGGCCAAGATCTTCTTGAAATTGGATTTATGATCTGGTTATCATCAAGTTAAGATAAAGGACCAGGAAATAAACAAAACAACTTTTTGAACAAGATACATACACTATGAGTTTGTAGTCATACCTTTCGGACTCACTAATGCACCAACCACATTTATGTGCTTGATGAACAACATTTTCAACCAGTACTTAGACAAGTTCGTAGTAGTATTTATCGACGATATTCTGGTCTATTCTAAAATGGAGGAGGAACATGATGAACACTTACGAATAGTTCTGCAAACACTCAGGAAACACAAGCTATACGTAAAATTCAACAAATGTGACTTTTATAAAAAAGAAATACAATATTTAGGACATGTCATTTCCTCGGAAGGTATTGCCGAAGACCCGGAAAAGATAAAAGCCATTATGGAATGGCGAGTACCTAAGTATGTGGCAAATATCTGGTCATTCTTGGAAATCACCAAATATTATCACAGATTTATAGAAGGGTTCTCCAAGATAGCCTACCCTATCACATCATTACAAAAGAAAGGGACCAAGTTTAACTGGTCAAAAAAGTGTCAAGACAGTTTTAACAAGCTAAAATAATTATTGACATCATCGCCCATTTTGAAGGTAGCCGACCCAGATAAAGACTTCACAGTATGCGTTGATGCAAGTAAAGAGGGACTAGGTGGTGTTCTAACTCAGGAAGGGAACGTGATTTGTTATGAGTCTCAGAAATTAAAGGAACATGAGCAAAATTACGTCACTCATGACTTAGAATTGGTAGCAGTAATACATGCCTTGAAAATTTGGTGACACTATATAATGGGCAGAAAATTCTTACTATTGACGGATAATAGTGGGGTGAAATATATGTTTAACCAACCAGACCTTAATGCAAGACAAGCAAGGTGGATAGCCTTCCTGAGCGAATTTGACTTCGAGGTCAGACATATCAAGGGTAAGGAAAATAAAGTAGCAGATTCTCTAAGCCGCAGAATCCATGGGTTATTTGAGATAAACATCGGTAGGGTAGAAAGTGATCTGGAACAAAGAATAAGGACGGCAGGTATCAACGATGGAAATTACACTAAGATAATGGAAGAATTTCAAAATAGTATCGCAAACTCAGATAAACCAGATATAAGTATCGATAAGAAGGGACTATTAAGATTTAAAAACAGACTTTACATACCAGATTCAACAGAGCTAAAATTAACTATTTTAGATGAAGTGCATAAGAAACCGTACATTGGCTATCCAGGTTACCAGAAAACAATAACATCACTCAGGAAACTATTTTACTAGCCTAATATGAAAGGCGAAGAAGCAGAGTACTTGGCTAGGTGCCAATATTGTCAGCAGGTTAAGGCCGAACACCAACATCCAGCCGGCCTATTACAGCCATTACCAGTACCAGAATGGAAATGGGAGACCATATCACTGGACTTTATAACAGGTTTGCCTAAAACTCAGAAACAGAATGATTCAATCATGGTTGTAATCGATAAAATCAGTAAGTCTGCACACTTTATTCCTGTAAAGTCTACTTTTAAAGCTATTAACATTACTGAAATAAATTTTTAGACTGCATGGTATTCCTAAAATGGTGATTTCAGATAGAGACGTAAAATTCACATCCACTTTTTGGAAGGAATTGTTTGCAGGGCTAAATACTAATTTGAATTTCAATACAAGTTATCATACACAAACGGATGGAAAGACTGAAAGGACAAACCAAATCATAGAGGATATGCTCTGCATTTATGTAAGAAAAAATCCGAACAAGTGGGAAGACTACCTACACTTGGTAGAATTTGCATATAACAATGGGTACCAAACTTCGTCTAAGTTGAGCCTCTTCGAAATACTGTACGACAGAAAGTGTACAACTCCAATTAGCTGGGATAACCCGGCTGATAGACTCATGGTTGGACTAGAGATGCTCCAAGAAATGGAGAACATGGTAAAAAGGGTACAACAGAACTTGAAAGAAGCACAGGACAGACAGAAGAGCTCTGAAGATAAGAAAATAAGACACTTGGAATTTCAAGTTGGAGACCATGTTTATTTGAAGGTCAAAGCCCGAAAAATCTCGCTGAAGTTGGGGAACGGTTCCAAGTTGGCACCCAGGTTTTGTGGGCCCTTCGAGATACTAGATCGAATTGGA